>JAVQJD010103399.1:0-26943 GCA_036023655.1 Nannoperca australis | reverse complement strand
TGTTGTCAGACACTCTTTGCGTGTACAACAGTTGGTCCTCTCTGCGCAGAAAGCTTAATAAATACTCAAAATACTTTGTTGTTTCAGAAGGTTTTCATTTTCCAGATTTCCACCACAATCTTCAACAGGTTTTGGCTATGTTTGGACAACAGTTAAACAATGAGCATGGTGATAATTCATTATATTGTACCATCTTGTTTAAGGCCTGTAGCCTAATGCTTCGGCAACACCTGTAATATTAATTTAACAACACTGATTAAAAATTAACAATGAAGAAAGTAAAAATGTTACCAAGACATACACTACTTCACCAGTGATTTACTTTTTACTTTTGCAGTCATTATTTGGTTGACTTACATACGGTAAGCAATACATTAATTGCACCCATGATGTGGGGAATGTCTTGTATATTGCCAAAAAGTGCAAATCTCAACATATAAAAATCTAAATTGGCCTTTTACACAATAATAATAATATGAACAAGAATTTTGTTTATAAAGCACTTTTCAAGCAAAGGCACAAAGTGCTTTCTAGATAAAAGGATTTACAGAGCAATAATAAAAAATCAACTACAAGAGATGATCTCATATAAGGTAGCTGTATAACGATCTCAGATACAGTCGATAGGAAGCCAAAAAAGAAAAAACTCTTGAATTGAAATATGAAGCTTTTAAATTAAAATATGTAAAATGAAACAACAATGAAAATAAAACATTATTGTCAATTCTTGGTTGATTAAACAACATTTGTGCCCACAATTACATTTTCCGTTTGTTTGTTTGTTTTTAATTGAATGAACTGGCTCAGTAAGATGTTTAAGCCATTTCATTCTACAGAACCGTAATGCATTCACTGAAGTTTACCCTGCTCAGTCCACAATTATACTGATTCTATAACACAGCTTAGTCACTGTGCATGTTTATAGTAATACTATAATTCCATATGTGTAGAACCTTTCACAACAAAATAATTACACACTGAACTTATTGTGATCACCTCCAGATGACCCTAACATCAGGAAAACAATTGTTTTTAGTGCCTTGTGCAGCTCCTTTACAGCCAGCGCCTGCCCACACACTGTACCCATGTGGCTCATATTGCCTGTTTGCTTTTTACCCCGCAGATTTTCTCCCTCCAGCCATACCCGCTGATAATTATATTCCAGATAACCATTTACTACCATGGGGTAGTACAACCACAGCAGTTTTCTCTCCCTATGTTTAATTCCTCACTATTCCACCACTATTTTAAGAGTGGTTCAGCAAGAGTGTTTCATACAATCAATGCCATTATAACTGATTCCACATGAAAAGGGCTTTTTGAAGCTTATGTATTACATTGGTCCCTAGCTATTCACTAAAGACTTGTAGAGATGAGCAAGGTCCTCGGAAAGGTAAAATACTGTACTATAAATGCATGTAGTAGATAAATTATGTCTCTCTGAGGCCATTGACAAGTGTCTCTCAATGTGGGTGTGTGGGTGCCATGTAGCTTTATGTGTGCTCTTTGAACTGACTTATCTGAATCTGAATGTATAGATATTAAACTTCAGAATATCTTTTCTCTCTCAACATCATTCTATCTCAAAGGTTTCTCTCTTTATAAGTTCACCCTTTATAATTCATACTTGCATACCACTTTATACAGAAATACTGCTATACTCTGTCTGCATACCCAATGCATTGTCAAAAATGAGTGTGTTGCATGTGACCACAAGTTTATGTACTCTTCTACACACTCATTTCTAGGGCTAAAGCTCCAGCAATAACTTACTCTACAAGGAAACCTTATTTAACACTGCATAACTAAAACAGTATATGGCGTTTCAAGTGTAAGGACGTGTACTTGTGCATTAATTGTGCTTAGTATGTAAGTAAAGTGCCAGCACAAGCTACAGAGTGCAAATCAAAACGTACCAGGGGAACTGATTGAGATGAGAGTAGAACCGATCTGTCAGGAAATACAAGATGTATGATATTATACCGTATCCTGCATGACAAAGAGAAATAAAGTACAATATCTCCCAGGACTCGAATCCCCTGCAATCTATTATTTAGAGCACATGTAAGTGTTTTCAGTTAAAGCTCATCTAATACTGCATTCATATCCAATCAATTATTCAAGTGATTCCTCTTCAGTCAGTCCAACACACAAGCCAAGGCTGTCCAGGGATCCAGTCAGCCAGCCAGCTGAGGTCTTGCCAATCAGCCCTGATGGTGACACAATGATGCCTCAGCCTCTAGCTCTGCCTCTGCTTCCTTCAGGAGGGTATGCTGTCTCTGATTGGTGTGGCTATACCCTGGCAGACACTCCATCTGCACTAGATTGCACTGCTGGAGTGGAGATAGCTGCAATTTGCAGCAATTCTGCCAGTAATTTCGATATGTATGAGGACCAGAGCAATTCATGGCCCTCTCTGCAAGGCCCAGGTACTTTATTTGATTCCTCTCATCACCAGCCTACAGGTATATTCCCCCACCTCCCTACTTGTGCTATTACTAAACTTTAGTTTGGCTCGTGCTGCACAAAAGGCTTTTTAAAAGGGGAAGGAAATGATGAGCAGGATCTTCTCATAAATTTATGCTGAATGAGGGCTGATTGAAAATTTGATTGACGAATGATTGACCGGATCATCTAATGACACTGACAGAAAAGTCTTTATACCAAGGGTCCAGCTTTTTGCCACATAATTCCATTTGTATTTTGTTTCATGTAATAATTCATTGAATTATTCCTCTTGGTTTTCTTAAGGGATTTCAATTAAAAAATACATAACTCTTTTGCAGTGCTTTGTACGTAACAGTGCCACATTCTTCATGCTTGGTCAGATGTTAGACAACAGAACAACATATATATTAACAATTCATCTTTTCCAACGCTGCCTTGAGTCCTCTGAGCTTAGACAAGCACATATTTCTGGAGGTATGTGTGCTTCTCCATTGTGAGTAAGACTCTAAATAGAGGGTGAGGCAATGGTAACTGTGAAAAGCATGTTTCTCTCACTGAATTAAACATATGTCTGACACCCCAGTGCTACTTTACACTGTTTGCAAGGGTTGCTACCTCTTTTGGAAGCTCTTGATAGAGTTTTTCTCCTAATTCAACTCTTGAGCTCAGTCTTGGGAACATTTGGGAAGCATTTTTGTAGGCCATATTATTATAATAATGTTTCCTTGTTTTTAAATGCTGCAATCTGGCTTCTATTTCAGCCTGATTGTATTCTATCAGGCATTTGTGGATGATTTTCCTTAAATGGTCAGGAAATTTCTTTTTCTATTGACCATATTAAATATTTGAAGGAGAGTGTTGTGACTTGTCATCCTAGAATTCTAATGATGCCTGGTGCTTTATTAGCGCTGAACTCTTAGCAACCTCATTATAGGCAAACAGCGCTGGAGGGTCTGAAGATGTGTGGCCCCTTTGGACACTCTCTCTCTCTCTCAAGCCCCTCATTACCCTAGAATGGGGGGCGGGGGAGGGGGCATTGATGGTGTCCAGCTTTAATGGTGTCATGTGCACATGATCAAAGTCTTCATGGCATTTCAATGTTCTACTCCATGATCATCGTGTCTTTCTTTATGTTGACTCTCTCCCCCCGTGTTCCCTCTCGATCAGTGGTGGACGGGCCTAAAACAAAACATGACATGTATTGCTACTTTTTTCAACTTTCTGCTTGTTAATTAGTAGCTCGTCGTGCTGCTACCAGTGTGGGGGGTCTCTATTTTGGTCTTTTCGGGTCGACCATAATTTGGATTATCTTTTATGTTTATTTTGGATCGGTTCCTATTGTTCTTTAATTGCTTTTGGATTGGGTTAGATCTGTTTTTTATTGTTTTGTTTTATATGTATTTTTGCACGTTTCTACGGGTCTGTTTTAGACCAGGTACAAATTTCTGTATCTGTGAAGTCCTCTTGTGGATGGATCTGTACCTGTCTTGTACTGCATGTATGTGCTGTTGCCTGATATTGTTAAGTTCACGTTTTTTGATGCAAATGTACTTCCTGCCTAAGACAATTGTGTCTTCTACTGCTGAACTTTGAAGCTGTGTGTCTCTGTGACTGCTGCATACCCAGTGGATCTTTATGCCCTGTCTGTTGCCAGTCTTTTCCGTCAAGCTGGGGCTGCTCTGCTCATTTTGTTTTACCTGAGAGCACCTCTAAATATTAATGTGGTCTTCTCCCTGAATTACAGCCTCACAGGCATGCCAACTCTCTCAGCATTTGTCTACCTGCCTCTCTTTCTCTCCTCCATTTCCCTCTGTATCTCCCTTCACTACTCTTGGCTCAGTCTTTCCACCCTGAAGGTTAATTTCTGATGATATCAGATGTGATGGGTTGTTGGCTCTAATTCGTCTCTCTCATGATTTTATGACTCTAATCCTGCCACTCGAGCAAAATCCCCCTCCATTATTTGGCCCTGTGGATGGCATTTGGAAGCATTTTGTTTCACAAAGGCGTGAGGTTGAAAGCAAACCTGAAATCTAATACTGACATCAATCTGAGCTCTCTCGCACCAGATAAATTAATCTTATGTGACGTTATCCAACACTGAAATTAGCTTGACTTCAGAGATATAAAGTTGTTTTGTCATGCATGTCTTACCTGCCCTTCTTATCGCTAACAAATAAATCCAATTCGAGTGGGATGAACAATAGATGGCTTGGCTTTTGCTGGGACTTCAGCAGCAATTCTGAGGAATTTGGCAAGTTGCTGCTTTTAAAGCACATCTGGAGTGGACCAATAGGATGACATGTAGCTCAAAAAGACACTAATGATGAAGTGCATTTGTGAAGTGCTCTGAGAAATCAAAGATAAAAGAAAATGTTTAAGCTTACTCTAAGACAACGCAATTGCAAAGAAATGCAGTGTACTCTCAGAAACACCCACTCTAAATACTATCATTAGAAAATAACTACATACTGTATTTGCAGCTGAGGCTTTTTAGTGTTTTTTTATTATTTTTTATCCATGAGTACCCCATTATTGTACGCTCATGCCTTCAAAGGCACTTTTACTTACCCAAACATTTGTCAACATGTGAACCCAATCTGCACATGCTATATTATTACCGTCAGTAATCACTGTCAACTGCAAAGTCATAGCAGACATTTTGACTTCCTCTTCAGTGCTCAATTATGTTTGCATGAATTATTCTTAGAGCAAAGGCAATGTTTTATGTATGATATATCATAACAGGACCTCAATACACGGGGAAATTCAGAGCAGATCTCACCGGTGAAAAGCTGAGATGATGAGAGGGAAAAATACATGGAGGGGAGTCAGCGATGAAGTGAAATAGTTATTACATATCTCGAATTAAAATCTCTAGATTTGTATATGACAAACAATGTATACGTGTTTGTGTGTGTTGATGTTCTTAATTGCCATGGTTGTGTGGTTAAACAGAGGCACAAATGTTAGTTGGAGGGGTAAATGCATGACATTAGTTTTAATCAAGGCTCATCGCTGCCATACATCATTGTGACCTGCCAATTAGATTTGCATCTCGTGCCTCACATCAACCTGTGCCTGTCCCCATCTGTTAAAATAATGTACCCGCTCATTAATAATAGTCACGATAAAAACAAAATGCAAGAGGGAGGATGAAGATGTTTTCAAAACAGATAAGTGTGAGCAGAAGGAGTTCCAAATCAAGCTCGCTAGCAGTAGATGAACCAAGCAAACATGAGATGAAGTTGTTCAAGCTACATTATAAGCAACACGAGCAAACGTGTCGCCTCCTCCGTGTCTTACTGTGAGCTCATAGTGGCAGCAGCAACATGAGACAAAGCGACCGGTACTCATTCATTTCAAATGAGTGCTGGGAGACGTGGCGCGACAGAGAAGGGAGTGACAGATTCGGTGACAGGAGAAAGTCGAGCGGAGTTCAACGTTAAATGAGCAGAGTCGTGGTATAGTCACAGACACGTTATCGTTTGCAAAGATCACAGAAAGTAACATTAAAATGTGCTATAACTAGCTATGGTTTGTGTACTTTAAATAGTACACACTGTGGACAGCAATGACCAGTCAGACAGCAGCTTCTTGGCAATACACACTCACAAAGTCACTGCTGGGTTAAGTGCATGGTTAGCAACAGCTGACAGCTCCTTCTAATCCACAGGATCAAGGTTTACACTGACCTGCAACTGATCTGAGAGGAACCAACTGAGAGGAACTAATTCAATATCTCCCAGGACTTCATTTAATGAAGATAATAATGGATGTGTTATTAAATATGAAGCTATGACAGATTGATATTTTTCATGTTGTGTTAACAAGCTTGCCTGTGGGAGCTAACACAATTGTAGTTAATTATAGGTTGCTTATTCAAAACCTACAAAGGTTTTTTTCAATTCTGCTTGAATATGAAAGATTTTGTCCTTTTAGCTTTCTCCACCTGTGCACTTCTACACTGATCTTCATTTGGGTTTTTGAAGAAGCTTTGTCAATGGCCTTTTTAGGTTTAAAACATGTCTTTGGGCATTGTTACAGAAACATATTTCAAAAATGTATGTTCCCTCATCCCTTGTGTTTTTGTGTGGTGGGTTCTTTTGTAGTATGGGTAGGTGGCCGTCAAAGGGTAATTAATTACATACCTTCCAAATCATACCTGTATAATAACAGGACAACTTAACATCATTAAAACTATCTTTGTCATTATTATTTTATTCTTTCCCGTTTAGTGGTTTGCTACCAAGTAAAATGTTTTTGAAAATTCTTCTGAATTACTTAAATGTATTTTGCTCACTTGTATGAAACCTTTACAACCACATGCAATGGGGTCCTATTTCAGGGAGACTGAAATCTTAAAAATCATTGAGGTAACTGCAAGCAACTAATATTGATCACTACTACTTGTGAACCCCTGCTGATTTCTATTATCCTCACTTAATGCAATGAAGCAGTTGAAATATTTTATTTTGTTGCTTTCAGCAGATAAAACCACCCACCAAAATACTTCCTGCCACGTGAAATAATTTGATTGCAGTCAGAGCTGTCCCTGGTAGAGAAAGAGGATTTTAAGTACATGTGTTTTCTGGTGGATTACCATTTAATTATACCTTACATTAGAGCACCACCATAATAACTTTCTATCTCTGACTGTCTCTCTGTTACTGAATAGCTGCAAAAACAGCTTTGCTTTCAGTCGCTGTCTGCCTTTGTGGTTCTAGCTTTATCTGTACACACCATCCACTTAAATAGGACCCTTGACCATGAAATGGCAATGATCAGAAGCACAGGCTTAGAACTGTACATATAACATACTGCTCTCACGTATTAACATCTCTGCATTCAGTGGAGTTGCAGAAGGAATGGGTCTCCAATTAGCAGATTAGTCATATAATTCCTTCTTCATACTGCCATCCTACACACATCATTCATCAGATCTACAGAGGCACATCTTCACACCTGCAGTCATGCTAATCTACCTCCATATGTGGCACTGTGAGACAACTCCCATAAAAGCAGCTGGATTTAATTCAGTAAGAATGCTGCAGGTCTGAAATATGTGGCTCAGCAAACTTTTGTCTGTTCAGAGAACCCATAAGGATTTAAAGGAAACAATATGGATTAATAATATATTGCAAAATGTATCTATCTTCAAAGATGAAGAAAGTGACTCCTGAGAGCAGTAATGAGGGCGCTGTGGGCTAAGCGAACAAACATTCCCAAGATCATTATTCCCAAGTTAGACTCAGCCTGGGGACTGGCACCGTGTGTTTGCAGCTGAACAAATAGTACATTCAGTTAAAGAATATTCTCTATTCAGTCTTGTAATGCTTATTGTGGAATCAGCCACTCATGCACTTGTTCTGCCAATCAAATGTAGGGTACTTGTGCGTGCAACCAAGCCGGCAACAAAGTGCAGCCCCCACACTCTTTTTCTGTTCCTCAAACAGCATGAAAGAATCTGGAACATATTAGCACCCATAACAGGCCATATCTCATTTATCTACAGTTTGTCTGAACATTCACCATTCCAAGTGAAAAGTGGGTGGGTAGAGTTCTTTATGTGTATGAGGCGGATCAGAAGCGTATACTTACCATAGCATATGGCAGATGTAACACATGTATTTAAACTAATATATTTCTACCTATAGTCAACATTAAAAATCCATCAACAGGGTTTAAAAACATCTTCCTTACATTATCTTCCTCTCAATGATACACAACATACAGATCCTAGGAAAAGTTACTGTCTTGAAAGGGAATTTGCAAGAGGAAACTTGCATAGACATGTCAGAGGTGTGACAGTTAATCTTAAAATTCTTTTGCTTTTTGTCCCACCAAATGTCACAGTGGGCTCCAAGGGAGCAGCAAGGCAGAGAGTTCAGCGCACACCTGTCTCTGTTTTTCTCCCTGCGCTCCTATCTTTTGATGACAAGGGGAGAGCCAGCGACAGAGAGCCTTCCTTTATTCCCTAAGAGCGGGCGACAGCAAGCCTATCAGCGCATGCATGTTCACAGACCCTCTCAACAAGCCTTCGCCCCCCGATGGCAAAGGACTCAGCAACTGTCCCCATGGCTGTGGAAACGGCCCGTCGCCTTCTAACTCCTCCCCATTCACAACCACTGTAGAGTAAAACATCTTGACAGGGAGATTAGGCAAGAGGAAGGGATGGAGAAAAAGAAAGACAAAACGAGGGAGAGGTTGAGTTATGGTGGGGGGGAAAGCAGGGAGGAGGAGACATAATAGTGCTGCTGCTTTTCTCCTTTTCAGCCGAAACAGTCTCAGGAGCTGCCCCCCAGCAACAGAGGGAGAAAAGCATGATGAATAATTAACTTCGAGAAATGTCACAAGCCGCTGAGAGAAGTGTAATCACTTCTCTGTTGGGTTTGGAGATCTGTTTTTTATTCTTTTCCTTTATGCCCTGTAGTGCTGCACTAGGCTAAGACTCCGAGCACGAGGACTGCATCCCGTCCCCTAAAAGCATCCAATACATTCCCCTACATACTTTTCAAATAAAAGCAAATAAATCATTAATATTTGGGCCTTTTAGCATCACAGAGGCATCTCACAGAGGTCTTCTACATTTTTAATCAAGTCATTGATGTCAGTCTCATTAGCTGTAAAATCACATTTAAGGAGCAGGAATCTCTGGTGGTAATGGTTTAATCAATGTCAGGAAGGCTCGGGCTTTGTTTCTTTTTAGTTTTGCAGAACGCAACATGCCCTCTCAGAATGAATAAAAGATAAAAATGACAAATTACTGTCTTCATGTTCTAAACAAGCTAAATTTGTCCTCTTCCATATAAACCTCAGAGCTGTGAAAATGAGTTATGGATTACCATGACCTAGTTTAATGAGGTAATTGCAGATATATATCATTTTATATCATAATGTTTCATAGATTTAGATACCAAAGAGTACCAATATTTGCTCCAACGTCTATCCGTGTGTTCTAAATTTCAGGTCAGCATGCTTTTCATGTTCAGAACAGAGGATACAGGAGGATAATGGACACGACAAAAATAATGTTTATCTTTCAGTGGACATAATATGTATAACACCATGGAAGGTACTGCATTCAGCCTTTAGCTCTGTTGTTATTGTGGCAGACATTGTAAAGGAGACTGTAATGACATGGACGATTTAATGCTAAAGAATGTTAAAGATTTTTGTTCCATCGATGTGCTCGTTAATCAGGCAAACTCTAAATGAGATTCCTTTCAGTAAACACATTGATTGTTCAAAATGACATGTTGATTTTGCCAGTATTATTTATCTTCTTTTTTGATGATTGAGTAATTGTGCCCGTATAGTACCGCTTGTGTAATATGGAGATTTATCTGTTGGAAGAAGTTCAAAGAAGCTACCCATCTATAATTTGTTATTTGAAGTGTTGGATAGCACTTGCAGGGAGATAGAAATGTTCGTCACTGTATGCTGCAGAAAAATGTAACTCGAGGCAGGGCTGGATTAGCCTGCTAGAGGACCCCGGGGTAACAATGAGCCGTGGGCACCGGTAATTCCTCCAAACCCGGGTTTGCTGTATGTTAGTTAGTTTGTAGTAATGACTAAACACGTCAGTTTTAAGAAAATCCACCATGTAGGAAATATAAAATATTAATGTTAAGGTATTAAAAAAAGATGTTGAAACAGAGCCCCTATAAGACCTCAATAGTAGAAATCAGAAATACAGGAGCCACCCAGGCCTTTACTATTTCTCTTATTTCCACACAGACAACCTGATACTTTCAGGGCCCCTGAGGGTCTTGGTAACTGGGGCAGTCGTCTGCTTTGCCACCTTTGACTCAAGGTCTATGAGAACCATTTACTCTAACATGAATACATCACACCTGGTGTATGAAACCATATAAACCAAAAAAAAAAAAAAAATGACCTTGCTGTTTCTTCCCATACCAGATTCTAAATAAATATGTGTTGCATGGACATTTTTTGCCTGTTAGCGGAGTGGCTTTAGGAATGGCAATGTCATAAAATTGGATTTTGGATGGTTTACCATTAAATTTGTTACAGACACTCCTGGTCCCCCCCTGACTTTCCATCCAGCGCCACCGGCAGATTGACCTTTGTGGTTTGAACTTTAATAACCTGGAATATCTCATGACCTTTCATCTAGCAAAATCAACAGGTCAAAATTCCAATTCGCCCAATACTTGGTTTATGACCAAATACCTGCAAAAATACTGAGCCCACATGTGTACTTTGTGTTTAGTGCTAATTGGCAAATGTTAGCATGCTAACACAGTAAACTAAGATGGTGTCAATGGTAAACATTATAGGCTACATGCTGAACATCAGCACAGTGTTGTCGTCAGTATGCTAGCATGCTATATTTTGCATTTAGCTCAAAGTTCCACAGTCTTGTTGCTATACAAGTTCTAACTCATGTGAATACAAATATTTAAGCATTTCATCAGCACAAAACTTCACATATTGATATTGTATTTCTTTGGCACTGTCAGGTCAATCTAGCCAGGTTTTTCTTTTTAATTTTTCTTTTCAGAAATTCAAACATTTGTGCTACCAAACAGAAGGAAACTGCAATTAAAATAATAATAATTATTATTAGTTATTGTAGAATTTCAAAGAGGGTAGACAGCGAACCCATAAAAAGAAAGAATACCCTAATTGGCCATCTAAAGCTAGTAGGAGGACAGAAGTTGTTTTGAGTCTCTTCTAAGCTTCCCTTAAACGGCAAATCAGTAAGAAGAGAGAAAAGTCTCTCCTCAACGGAGCAATCAGCATGTTAATACTGAAGCAAAACACCTCAAAATTCTCCCTTGTATTAGAGCCCATTTTAAATAACCTAACAATAGCATTTAATTAACAGGGAGTTACACCTGAGCATTTAGATTTTAACCAAATAAGTCTCTGTTGTTATTTCACTTGTCTTCCTCTCTAATTATTCTAAGTCTCGCTGAGATTCTCTGGGGCTTTAATTAGGGACTGAATTAAAGTTATGTAAATACAGATGGAAGCCGCAGAGTCTTTAAATAGAGTTGTGTTGCATCTGGTATTTTATTTTTCCTTTTTTTCTGAAAGGGAAAACATCCTAAGTCTTTCTTTTGAAGTTTGTCAAATCACTCCAGGGTACTTTTCCCTTAGGTGTTTGTATGGATTGATACTTTTTCTCAAAGGGACACGAAAACTATTTCCTCAAATTTTTGGTTCTCTGGATGTGTGTGAAAATGTGTTGCGTTTTGTGTGTGTTTCCCGCATATATACAAGAGTATTTATATTCCTGTATAAGAATTAACTGGAAACTGGGATGCATGAAGTTACCTGCCTATGAATGTAGTAATGACTGATTCTCCACCTCCAATTTGCTGATCCACTGTTTAAATGAATAGAACGGGATCAACCTCCCATTGGGCTAGATTAAATCCAAACTAAGTGCTTGGGCCCAGACTGCAAGCTTCTGTCTCTGAATAATAATGGGTTCTTTCAGCTGTGTTTGTCATCAAATTAGCCCTCTACTTCAGACGAGACGCTCTCACACTGCAATTCTCTACATCGACAGAATTCAAATTAGGTAAAGTCAGTTTGAGGTTTGTAAGCTTTGAAAAAGGAGAATGAGTTTCATTTGCGACGGTGATGATTGCTGTAGGAGGTAAAATGACAGTGTTCAAGTTCATAAAAACACCTTCCTTCCTGTGGTGCAGCTACGTTCACGCTGTGTCTGAGTCACATTACAGGAGAGACAGTAAAACAAACCTTAAACCAGCAATTGCAGCCTACAGCTTTCTCTACGTGCTCCAAATCCAACCCTCCTTCTTAACCACGAAGCCTTTGAAGCTTCTCCATCAGAGCATGCTTTAAAATGTTATTTCTTTTTTGTCTCCCAAATAAACACTGCAACTGCATAGAGTGCATTTGTAAGCATGGAGGAAGGCTGTTAGTCTTGAGGCTGAGTTCACTTTTGTTTGCCTTCCTGCCTTGGATTTTGTGTTCAAGGGACTCAGCTTGGGTACCTCCTGCTCCTCTCTGCCTGACATACCATTCTTCTTGTTCCTTTGATCAACCTTTGAGGGAAACTTGCCCTGGGAAGCGCTATCACTCCAACACAGTGGGGGGAAACACAGAGCAGGAGGGGGCAAGGAAGAAGGGATGGAAACCCCTTTTCCCTCCGGCACTTTCTGTCTTAAACACTCTCTCTAAAGGATTGAGCAACAATTAAATGACTGAAGAAGGAGGGAAGGAGGGGCATCCGATGAAGTGAGGGCAGGCTTGAATCTGAAATAGCTGAGGCAGGTGGATGTGAACTGCAAGTGTGTCTGACTTATAAAACGGTCTTCAGAAGGAGTTGACTTCAGTAATGACTTCAAGCAATCAAGGATTTATCAAAAATCTCCTGGGGGAAAGTCCTTTAAGTTTACTTTCACAATCCGCCCTTGTCATACTTTATACCACCTGTGCTCCTGTCATAATTGCTACGGCCACTAGAGGTCGGCGTATATGCAAACGTAAATACGACTCGTAATAAGCTGTGCACAGAAGATCTATACAGATGTGTTTTTGGGGAGAACAAATTTGGATTTATAGATGGGTGACTGAACACGTTTGTTCTATAAACCAAATAGATTTTATCCGAAAAACCAGGAATCTCTTTAGCCCAGTAATTGCACAAATAATGACTCCAACCACATGCTACATGTCTCCTCCAGCAGTACATCAAATTAACCTATCAAGCTTTAATCTCTCTGTTTGAGTGAATATACTCTGTGATAGCAAAGCAGTTTTTTTCTGCTTAGAGCTGACCTGAAGGGAACCTAAAGGATCCCATTAGCACTGTAGTGAGAGCTTAACTACAACATGTATCAAGTGAGGTATCCTTGTACTGTAAGGATAAGTGTTACGGAACTATCTGTTCTGAGACAAAACGGGGAATTAATGTAGACACGCTTTTTTACAAATACCTTCTTATTTTGAAGAATGAGAATCACACCGAGCCAATACATGAGGCTGAATTTTTCACAATTAGTTTATTCCTGCAAGATTGAGATGAGCATTGTCGAAACCCAAGAGTCATGTTTCAGTGTTGATGCAGATGTTCTAATACAAGTCTGTTGCTGGGAAAGATTTCGGGTTTTTTTGTAATTCATTTGTATAAACCTTTAGAATTCATGCTGCAAATGCATGTCAATGTGAAGAAGTTTCATGCCATTACTTTTTGTAAAACCACATACATTATTGGAGTGGATTCAGCTGGTCTCTCCTCCATCGTCGAAGCAAACAGTAGTGTGGGCAGTAGACACTGCACACTTTTCAAAAGGAGCTCTAATCTTATTTTGGAAAGAAACCCTACACATGCAGCGGGAGACTCTAAATGGGGCAAAAACCACGTTACATCTTATTTCCAGAAAATGTACAGCGTTGAGAGGCTGCTGAAATAGCTTTAAATTGTTTGCTGAGAACCACGGTAGTACTCTGTAATGGATTGTTTTGGTATGTGTCTCGCTCTTTTTCCTTGCAGGGCTGAAGCAGATCCATGCCCTGTCCATCCAGGGGAACTATGAGCTACGTATCGACTTGGAGGACTTTGAAAATAGCACCGCGTATGCCCAGTATGGTACCTTTGGAGTAGGCCTTTTCTCAGTGGACCCTGATGATGATGGATACCCTTTGACTGTGGGAGACTATTCTGGCAATGCAGGTATGTATCCTCAGTGAACTAGTTAGACTTTGCTTGCAAAATTTCCTGTGCTTGTACTCTGATTAGTTTACACTATTTTTGTTTTTGCACATTTCACACTTTTTTCATTTAACCTAATTGTGAACACAGAAGTCACAGCAGTGGGTGAAACCTCCAGCCAATTCCCAGTGCATGCTGCCTTCTAGTAAAATAATAGTATGTTACTTTTACAGCGCAGTAAGTGTGTCCACTTGTTAGACCATACAGACAGTTGCACAGAGAGAGGGACTGCTAGTGTCTGTCTCTGCTCACAAAGCACCACATACAAGCCAGCTACCTGTCACCTGATTAAATTACTGCCAATTAATTGCACTGCTTGACCTGCAGCGTAAACACAAACCTGCCGTTGAAATGAAGAAGCAATTTAAAGAACCTTTGGGGATCGCTGCACCGAGAACAGAGAGAGAGAATGGGGACAGATATGAGAGATGGAGCAGGGAAGAGGAGTGGAGAGGAAGGAAGGAGGGAGGGCTGAAAGAAACTAAGATGGGAACAGGTGTGGGAGGAGAAGGAGAGGGACAAAAGACAGGAAGAGGTAAATAAAAATGAGGATCAAGGTATCCAATGGACTAAGGAGGCAGAGAAGTGGGGAAAAGTGAAACAGAGGGGAAGGAAAAAATGTGTTGTCAGTGTAAAAGCTTTTTCCCCAGATATGGTGTCTGGTAAATAAAATAAAAAAGTCCTGTATTGCTTCTGGCTTGTCCTCAGCATGGCCTGACCTTGAACTCATCTGCCTCTTGGACATTTGAATCCAGTCAAATTAAGGGTACTTAAACTCTCTCTGGATGATCATGCTCTCACCTCGGCTTCCTTCTGGCAGTGCCACCGTTGTTGTTATTATTATTAGAGGCATTTTGCTCTGCTGTGGCTGTTTTCCAATCAGCTGACAGGTGCTCATTTGGGCCGGGAGCAGCTGGATCTTAATGGGCATCAGAGGAGGCTGCTGGCCCCCAGCCACCAAGGTGACATCCAGCGCCTTGCAAATGAGCCTTTAAGTGCTTTTGTTTTGTTTGGGTTTTTGTTCCTCTTGTCTACCTCCCCTGGACATCATCCCATTGTTGATGCCATTGAGCTGCTTCTTTTTCTCGTTTAAATTGTGTGTTTCTCTTAATGTCGAGCAGCACACAACATGAATACCAGGCATGCCTGTCAGATTATTTTTCCCGCTGACTGGTTACCATGGTAATGCCAAATGGAGTGCAGAGCAGGACAGAGTGAGAGGGTAAGGATCTGGGCGGCCACATCCTGGGCAATTAAGGGTTGTTTGATGCCCTGGCGAGCCGTTAGCCATCACCTGATGGCTGGTGAGCAGCCTTTAATTCTGCTCTCTGCTTTATCCTTCTATCCACTTCTGGCCACAGTGTGAAGTCTGCTTTAGAAAAAAAGGGAAGGACAGTGAGTGATGGGGAGGTATTAGGAGTTTATTGAACATTATGAGCTTTTTGAACATCCATTTGCTCAAACCTTTAGGTCGAGGACATTGCTTTCATTTTACTTGGAAATGTCTTAGAGCAATGGCTTGCAAAGCAGGTATCGACCTAGAGAGTGGGAAATCTTTATATAGTGAGTAGATTTTTTTCAGCTCAGCAATTTGATTGTGCATGTCAGACTTACCATGCAGGCAGTGATTAAGGTCACTTAGGTGAATCAGCTTGCCTGTGCCGCATCCCTGCAGTTGTTTTAAATCATTGTCATATCCACAGTCCCAGGTTGCAGGGAAGAATGCCCTCTCATTGGCTATCATGTATACCTGTTACAGAAATGCTTAAAAAACAAACATTAATGCTAAAAGAAAGAATGAAATCAACAAGTCCATTAAGTATGTGTCTTCTCTCCTCTTATAACATTTCTGTCCATTAATTGACAGACAGCCTGAAATCACTGGGGGGATGTTATTAAAAAGAGGATGATAAAAAGGTCACCACAGAAACCTTTGATAAATTGGCTGTAAAGCTGCCTGACCTCCTGCTTTAGATAATGAGGGGCAACACTCTGGAGAACTGTGGAGCTTTATTTTGGTATTCTAGCATCTCCCCACTGTTTATAGAAATGATTAATTGAAAAGTCTTCTGCCATTTTGAAGTTTATCACTTGTGGATGTGTCTAATTACTGGTTTCTGTTATTAGATCCAAGAATATGTGGGAGACACAGAAGAGATGCAATAGTAAACATACATCTATAGCCTGCTTTTTTATAATGACACATTCAAATTTTGCTGCACATCTTTTCCCGCCCTAGGTGACGCTCTGCTGAAGCACAACGGGATGAAGTTCACCACCAAAGACAGGGACAACGACCACTCGGAGAACAACTGCGCCTCCTTCTACCACGGTGCCTGGTGGTACCGCAACTGCCACACCTCCAACCTTAACGGCCAATACCTGCGCGGTCAGCACACCTCCTATGCCGACGGCATCGAGTGGTCCTCCTGGACTGGCTGGCAGTACTCCCTCAAATTCTCCGAGATGAAGATACGACCCACCCGCGACCCAGAGAATAAATGAGGAAAACAAAAGAGAAAAAAAGGAAAAAAAGAAGACATTTTTTGAAACATTACAAACCACAATTTCTGACAGCTAGGCGGAGTTACTTGTCTTCATATTGTTAATTCGCTAAAACATACCTCTTTTAGTTTAGTTGACTCTGCTATTTGCCTCCTGATGTCTCTACCTTTTTGCTCCTCTTTCCTGCATCACTCAGCTTCTAGTTTCATGCTGGCTACCATTATCCTTCCTCCTTGTCCCTTTCTTGAAAATAATTATGTAACCATCATTCCTTTATTTCTGATCATTCTGTTCCCAAAAACAGCATTCCAGAGCTCCCAAACCTACAGTCCATTGCGCTAGTCTGGCATGGTGTTTCAACCAGCCCCTGCAGAATCACACACCAGATTTCCACCTGACATGTAAGCCTGACCTCTCATCTGTGCTGACAGGGCACTTTGGGGTTCTGTCTCACTGGGCACCGCTGTGTAATCTGTGAATGGAGAGGGTTGCGCCAAATATAAACAGAAAAACCTTTTCACAAAATATGAACAGGAGCTCCAAATCCTCCCCCACACCCACCCCTCCCCCCTGCAAAAGAAGTCCAGAGTTTCACCAATAAGAAGGGACAGTGCAGTTGTATACTATGTCACATTTACATCGTTGATCTACATGAATAAGACCCAACAGGGTAGTGGCAAGAAGTACAGTGTCCTCAGATAATGAGAGGGAGACAGAGAAAGAGAGAATGAGGAAACAATTTAACAAGAGTTAAATTAGTTGAAGAAAAGGAGAAGGGGGGGGTGAACAAAGGGGTGAAAGGAAGTGGAAGAAGAGCAAGTGCAAAAAGAATGAAAAAGAGAAATGAGAAAAAGAAAGACACAACGGAGGATCTCATTCATCTGACTTGGGCCATTAGGGAGCATATTGGGCACTTTGTCTGATCTGCCTGCCAGCTGAGTACTGGCCAACTGATGCAGCACTCGCAGATGGTAACCCAGCACTTTGTGTGTTTGTGTGTGTGTGTGTGTGTGTGTGTGTGTGTGTGTGTGAGTGTGTGTCTACGACAGAGACAGACAGACAGAGTTCTCTAACACTATCAATTTCCTGTCATGAGATCAGTAGAGCGTCTCGACTGACTACAATGTTCAGTACAGACAGACTAAACATGATGCATGGCTGGCATACCTTCACTCTCTCCATCTAAGTAGTTAACATGAAATAACAATGCCTGTGATGTATGTACACGAAATAGGAAGGAGAGACATTGGCAACAATTTGAAGGAGACCAATGGGATTACAGAAGAAAGAAAGTGTCATAGCTCCCCATCGTTGATGTTATTTTTTGGACCTGCTGAGGAAATGTTACATTTTTGCCAACAACTCCCATTCCCACCTCTCCGGTGTGTCCCCTGTTTTGTGATTTTCTTTCAAGGTGATTATTATGGGATGTGTTTGCGTGACACAGGTTCTCTCGTCATGCAAACGGAGAGAAAGTTGCTGTAAAATAAGATTTGACGATACCAACTGCTGTCTTTTTCTTCTGCAATGGGTTACGGTAAAAACTAAATTGCCACAAACAAACAAAAAAGTCATGAAGAAAAAAACACAAAGGCAACATGTGGACAGAAAATAGTGCAATTCAGATTTTTCCGTCTCTCTCTCTTCTTTTCTTTTTTTAAGTTGGTGAATTCACTTTTTTTTTATTTGAGTTTCTTTGGATGTACTTAAAGCTTTAAAAAATATATGTAGATTTTATTGTACAGCGTGTATGACTTTTACAGCATGTGAAGCTTCTTTCTTACTATGCTAAAACACAAAGAGTATTCAAGCACATGGACATAACAAAATCCACCATTCGAAAAAAAGAAATAAATAAACAAGATGTATTTACGGAACTTTTTCCCTTCCTCCACCTGAACGAGAGGTGGGAGTGGCCCGTGCCACTCTTAAGGTCCAATATGACTGAAGAGGAGGAATGTGAATATCCCTCAAGCACATGCCCGTTCAAATCTGCAGCACAAATATAAATCTTTTACGGGGGCACAATATGAGTGGGATTTCAAACCACTTGGCACGTTAGCTGCCTTGCTGGACATATGCGATCTTTCAGACATCTTGGCTTTGGAAAGGCCCGTGGCACCGGGAGACAGTTTTGAATGTGTGTTGAAAGGTGTCGCCCCAGCTGACAGTGAGTTAAAGTGTAGCACCGAGCAATGTTGCGCTGAATACCTCTGACACTGGAACAGCTGTGAGTTTTTCTATCACCACCGGTGCTTAGAAGGATCTACCGTTGCTGTATGTGTGTGTTTCTGTAGCACCTCGGCTGTGTGCATACAGCTATACGTCATGTCTCGGCGGACTGATGCCTGATTCAACATCAAAGCACAGACACGTGATACAAATTGGATGATCTTATTATGGCACAGAGTATGAGGTATGATAATGTGAGAGGATACAGCAAATTTAAAGTTGGAAATGTATGAAGTCACTTAAGGAGAAAGAACTGGACTGCGTGTGAAAACGTATGCAAATGTTTGTGTGTGTGTGTGTGTATGTGTCTCTGTGCTAGACAGAGGGAGGATGTGTGCGTGTGCGTGTAAGTGCGTGTGCACATGTGTGCATCTACAGTGTCTCTGTGTGTACACATATATGCACATGCTTTGGTTTGTACATGCCCATGTGCATGAGCCAGACGACTGAGCGGGAGGCTGAGTGCGTCTCTCTGTGGAATTTTGAAGTAATGTGATGCTTATGTACAACTTGCCTCCCCTGCTATTTGTGTTGATAACGGAGAGATTTACATAATTATAATGAACTATTACTTATCGTGTTTGTGAACCCATAAGAGTGGACACCACCTTCTGGTACTGTGTTGAACTGCGCTCGTACCCTAAAACCCTGAGATCCCACTCCCAAAATCTTTACTCACCTCAACACAACATTGTGCTCACTGTATATGTCAATGCTATGTTGCCCCTTGTTATTTAAATGTAAAAACAAGTATTATTTGCCATGCCCCTTTCTGTGATTTATAGTTTTTTTGTTGAATGAATGCCATCACAGTCACTCTCTCTGCTGCTGCTTGCTAAGTCTCCAACAGAAGAGATGATAAAAAAGTGAAATCAGAGGCTCTAATCATTCCCAGTTATCCCGCTCATTACAGTGCATCAGCACGCTCTTCATCGATCCCAAAGGTCCCCAAACCTTCTATCTTTCTTACTGTGTACCTCCTTAATTGCCTTAGCCTCTGCTGCCAATCCCTCCTCACTCCACACTGTAGCTCCTAAATTCTCCTCTCTTCTCTCTCCAGCTCCTGACTCCCTGCCTCTTTATTGCTCTGCTTTTTGCCCCACTCTCTCCCCGGGCCCTCAGTCCTCCCACTCCTTCAGTCCCCGCGCAGAACTAACTCTAACTGTTTTCTTTTTGGTGAAGTTCTATAGATTGTTTTGCTGAATCTTGATACTGTGTTTTAATGTTCTTGTCAACATTTAATAAACATTCACATTTTATAAATGGGGAACACCCTGAAGTGTGTGGAGGGTTCTTTCTATTGCAATGCGGTTGGTATTTGTGAGTTGTTTTTTTAAATCTGAAAATGCCGATTAGATCAAGCTGCAATAAAAGGCAATGAACATTTAGTTGGCATTTACCTGGCAAATAAAAAACTATTTTAGTAGAACATGCAGCTTGGTGTGAAAGGTAGGCTGAGCAAACCCAGAGTTTAACAGAGCAGAGAGTTTTAGCTTTATTTACTAAGGTTTTGAGATAACATCTATTAGTTTTCTGCTGCCAACTCAATGCAACAGAGGCAAACTGAATTTTGCAAAATAAACAAAAGTTCCAGTTACTCTGGATATTCCACAGAACTTTTTAAAAGTAGTCACAGTGATGTTTGATTCAGATGTACCACTGATGCAAAGTTTGGTGAGTTTTCAAGGATCCATAGCACCTTCGGCAACTTTTAATCACACAGGTCCGGAGCGTATTCTGGCCACATTTGAAGTCGATCTGATAAAATCTCTAGGACAAGTTCGTCAAAGTATGTAGCCTTCAAATTGCATAAATTATACAAGATTATTAAAAATAAAAACTGTCTACTGAGCCATTTTGCCCCACCCATGGGCAAGACCCATAAAATATAAAAATGTGCACAAAATGTCATGAGTTTGCCAAATTTCATACGTTTTTGAGCACGTTTTAACGATTCAAAAGTCGAATTTATTTGGACAAAGAATAATAATTCCTTAAAATACTTAATAGGGTCCTCGCACGAATTTGTGCTCGGGCTCTAATAATACCAATGAAAACTAAGTGATTTCGCATTATCTACCCATGCCGAGCTGTTATCACCTAGAACAAGATTATAAAACTCCATAGCATACCTAGAAATTGGCTATATATTTGATAATAATAAGGTATGTGGAGTTATCAGATTCAATTAACTAGCTTTTAATTAGCTTTTTCTAAAATCATGTACTATCTTAATTTCCACAGATAAGGTGCCTTGGCCCTACTGAAGTGTAGCGATGTGGGTGGAGTTTCTCTGGTCCTACTTTGTTAGGGCAGTCCAAGCTACCACAAGAAAGTCTAACAAGTTTCAATTGACATTTATATTTGTGTAAATAGTAGCCCACATGTTAAGTGTCTGGGTAAGCAGAAATAAGGCGATTATAAACAGGGTCATTGATAGGAGTAACAGTATAATATATTATATAATATATATATATTTAATATAGTATTATAGCACCAAATGAGCTTCACCTTTCTCATTTGAATATTGATCTATCCAAATAAGCTGTCAATAAGTACTAATTGTACCAGTTCCCTGATAAACTGTCAGGTTTCCTTTCCTTCAAGTCTTTTTTTTGTTTTGTTTTACAAATTAGCTTTTTTCTACAATAATGCTCTCAAGAACATAACCAGCATTATGCTTAGCTGCCTAAATGCAGATATTTATCCAAATGTTAGTATTCCATTTCTTAGAGTATAGTAAATGCTGGATACTGATGATGAATGAGATGCTATAACCTACTTCTACAGCTACTTAAAATTCAAGTCTTGCTTGACTTATTTTATTACTTTCTGATTACTATTTCTATTGTATGTAGTTACTGTGACTTCTATCCTTTAGCCTACTCTTTTTTAACACATTGCTCAAACAGTTGAACGTTTCTGTCTTGTCATTTTCAGTTTTATTTTGTATTCATGTCTCCCTCTTGTTTCAGGTCCCTCAACTTCCTGTCCTTGTGTGTTTCCTGCCAGTCTGCTTGTCTTCCCTGTCCTGATAGTTTGCACCTGTGTCCCATTACCTTGTGCATATATTGTCTGCGTCTTCGCCTGTCCTGTGCCAGCTTGTCGTGTCGCCAGCGATTCCATGTGCCAAGATAAATGTCATCAGTGAGATCCTTATTGTTTATTTGTTCCACTATATTTAGTGTTATTTTGAGTTTGATATTTTTGATTAGTAAGAAGAGTATGATACGACTTGGGTGAGTTAAATCTTTGCCTTTATAAACAGTAAAAAAAAAAAAAAATAGTCTCCATATGAGTCGGTTGTGTGATCCAGTCCTTGACAAACAGCTCCAACAACCAACATGGTCGAGCAGTTTCATCTTCCAGCTATAAGACCAGGTCTCTAATTTGCTTTATGACAGTGACCTTCCATGATTGCTAATGTTGGGTTTAGTCCATCAGGGTAACTCAAATATTTCCTAATGTTGAACATCCCCTGGTGTTTTGAAATCCTGCAGCACAATGCGACCTGTCACTGATGAAATTTTGAAGTGTCTCTGTGTGTGTAGCCAAAAGCCAGGCCAATCTACGAATTCCCTTGAAGGAGTGTGAGTCATGATGGGAAGGGTGCATGTTGAAGGAGTAACATCGAGGAGGGATGCCAGCCGTGTGATCTAGCTCTTCAATTCATAGTTCAAAAGACGGCAAATGATCTCTGTGACTGAGTTCCTATCTCTGTAGAGCCACTAGATGCACAAGGCATTCAAGCCTGGTCTTGACACTCTCTGTGTGCTGGCTGTGCCATCTACTCAGCCCCCTTCAAAGTGCAGAATTGGCTGCAAACATGTTTGCTTATTTTTGGAGGAGTGTCAAGTTGTTGTTGTTTTTTTTAAATACCATTCCAGTTGCTTATATGGAGATTGTCAAGGAAGGGTGATACATCGGTGTACCATTTTCTGCATTTATAATCCTATGTAATTTTCCTCCAGTAGAAAACTACTGCTCCTAAGTGTCTCTACCATGATGTAACTATTGTGGCCTTCCTTAGTCGTACTAAGGGATAAATGTTAATGCACCCTATGTTTTAACCCACCAGCCTTAAAGGAATTGTTTGACACAGTGACAAAGGTTCCAGAAAGTCACAGAAATGGTTTAATCACACAACACCCAAGCCAACAGGAACGGTGCTGGGCTGTGAGGGGACTGTGGCATAGTGGCCATAATTGGTATTGCAGGATCACATAATGCACACTGGCCAAAAACGTTTCCCCCCCCATACACAACTATTAGAAAAGGAGTGGCTCTGAAACACTGAATCATTTTGGGTGTCATAAACGCCCCAAATGATTCTTTGGGTGATCAAAAGGTGATCCCTTCAGTCAACTAACATTTGGGAAGTCTAGAGGAGCCTAATCATTTATGCCGTTCATGTGGTTGGTGGAGCCAACAGGAAGTCAGTCGGCTTAGCCAGAAGAAGACTCTAATGCCTCGGCCCTAAAAACGCACAAGCTAGCTGAAGCCTGAAAGCTTTTGGTGTCCAGCGATCAACTTTCATAGGAATGAATGGTGAACTATCTTAGAACCAGGTATCCAGTCCATCTTCCTCATCCGTGTTAACTCCGTTAATTTCCCAATATGCTAAGCGTATCAACTCTAGGCTCTCACTCCATGCACAGGAGTGAGGGTATTGTATCTGTGCGACTAATTTACTGCAAAAAAAACAGAAATGTATTTTGTCATTAAGATATTAAGACTTGTTTGCTGCTTACTAAGAATCATCTTCTCCACCTTTGCCACACAGTTCTGGGTTTGGAGGTATTGGCATTCCTTCCCTGCATCTCTTTTCAGCACACCCGCAGGGTAAGCATACAGATTACTGTGGAGCCATGAAAACCAACTAAACACATGAACACCTCACTGAAAGTGAGCATTGTATTAGTTCAGGCAGAGAACAAATGTCATGGTTTGCCAATCTATCAGCTAATCGCTACGCACACCAGTCTCCATCGTTGTCATAAAAAACAGTTTATTTCAATTACTTGCTGTACACTGGTTGTTGCTATATAAACTGCTGTACACTGGTTGTTGCTATATAAACTGCTGTACCTTATTTAGCTACAAGGAAAATCTTTACCACTACCTCCACAGCCCTTTTCTGATAGTCTATCCAGTTGCTCTGACACTGATAACACAGTGCTGTTGTTGCCCTGGCTTTACTCTGTGAACACCCATGGGGGATTTGCATTACAGCCTGGCTATATCTTGCATGCTTGCTGGGGGGCAGCTCACTGCAGCGACACAAATGTCAAATGGAACGTTACCATTTGTTGCTATATAAGGTTTTATCTTTTAACTTGTCTGTTTCCGAATTAAATGTGTTGCTTTACTGTATGCTTTAATTAGTCAATGTATAAATCTTTATTTATTTTATGTAAAACATGCATATAAAACTGTGTACACAGACGTGATAAATTGGCTTTATAATTCTTACTGCACACTCCCAATTACGTGAAAAATATGCAAAGCTGTCAGGTCATCATAACAAGCAATAAGATGAGGGACAGCAGAGCACATGACTAGTGACATGTCATGCACAGACCGAAGAAACCTAAGATAGCAAGGCTGGCAGTATCCTCCACACAAAATCTAACTGGCTCGTACAGGCAAACTGGTTTGGTTTCGATCATTGAAGTATGTGATGGCTGCTCTGCCACGCTTGTTGCCAAACCATTGCCTGCAACTGGCCAATGATGTCAAGTGATTGGTTACAGCTTAGGTATTTTCTGTTTACTTGCATAGACTTATTCTAGTTGGCGTCGAATATTTCTTTTCATTTTCTTCTCACCACATGATTTTGACTTGGACCCATATATATGAAGGGCCATACACATGAAAAGGATGCAGATACACATGTTGGTATGTATGAAAAATGAACTTGACACGACATGTTCTACTCTGCAGTAGGTGTATGCAGATTTCCAGGCAGAATGGAGTGGTTATTTTGTTTACAAAGTACGACTACTTTAACAGCTGGTGAGCTAATGTTCTTTTATTTTTCTCACAGTATGCTGCAATTATGACTTTACTGCTGAACACTTTCAACACAATGTAGTGGAGACAGATTATTATGCTCTTCTTATTTTCCTCATGTGTGATCAGTAACTGAATTACCAACACAATGAGTAATGACCACTCAATGGCTGCCTTAGTGCTAGTAGAAGACCTTGCAAAGAGGGCATGCTGATTTATTTTTTATTTTTTGACAAACAACAATTAATGGCTCATGGAGCACTTCAGACTTCCAATGGAGCTCTGCGTGTGTTTTGTGTGGACCTGAAAGCTTTCTGCTGTCCCTGCAGTGAGCCAGTAAGTATGTTTGTGCTGCCATCTCAATTAATTTCATGTAACTTTGAGGTGACATTTATTAAGTTAATCTAATAACACTTATTTTTACATGAGTTACCCATTTCAGCCTGCATCAGCGTCTCCTTCAAGCAGTTGACAGATCACCCAGCAGCAGTACAGATAGCTGCTGTTTTTCCTTTTTGAAGTAGTCTTTTTTTTTTTCAGTGTACTGTGCTCTTATTTTACATTATCTGCAGTAGTGACCCTTTTCCACTAATCCTTTAAAAGGGGGGCACTGCCTGGGCATGCTGTTTTCTCTGCAGTTAAAGTTCTGCAACATGCGAGCAGTAAGTGGGGAAAGTTGAACATTTTCACAACATTAATTCAAGCTAACCACAAACTAATCGGCTGGTTCTAGCTTCTTTCTCACGTATGAGTACATTGAAATTATTTGGGTTGTGGACCCCTGGACTGGCATTTATCTCCGACATCAATTATCCATAATTGTCAGATTAATCGGTGATGAGAAAATTAAAGTACATCTTTACAACCACCCTTCTAGCCTACAGTGGATGACTGCTGGCAGCTGCTGTAGATCGTGCGTATAATAAGGGTTTTTTACTTGTGATTTTACCCGTGATAACTGCAAACATACAGATTTTTCATCTTCTGTCTCCTCAGAGCATCAATCCATGCACAGCACCTTTTTGTACCTCTTGTCCTTCTATACACTTTCCTATCTGTATGCAAATATAGTCCTCAGAGAGCACCCAAACACACAACACAAGCAACAATATTATTTTTATATCTATATGTATGAGTTATTATCCACATTCCCTACATGTGTCCACAGGATATGATGGAAGGCAGCTTTTGACCATCTATATTATCACCAAATGTGATTTTATTTTTTATTTTTTTCTTTGTTAATTTGAACTCCTAGGCATACATACTGCTGACAGCAAACAGGTCACTTGAACTTACTAAATTGATGTCTGCTTTATAAGCATATCCATATGTACACTACACCATTACTGCTGACAGAAAATATCAAAACATTCAATTATTGCATATGCAAAGTTGTGTCCACTACACCTAAACTCTTCCTTGTAGGTTTTTTTTTTTTTTTTTTTTTTTCTTGGTGAGTGCTGCAGCAGAGATGTTTCATCAAGCCACAGTTGGTTCCTTTGAGCCAATTATCACATGAAGAGTTTCCGTGCAGGGCATGATGACAGGGACTCATTGAACTGATTAGCTTGAGAGCGGCACTTGCTCCTTGGCCTCTTCACACAGCCTTGATGTTGCCATGGTTGGCTCTGATGAGCTTTCAGGTGTTTCGGGTTTGTCAATAGGTGTCCTGTTTCTCCTTTGCAGAATTAACCCTGTGTTTTGGCATGGCTTTTATCTTCATGAATTTGCCTCTTTTTTTTTTATTTGATTTCTCAAGCTCTGCAGAGGTGTCATGAAACTGGAAATGTCAGGATGAAACCACACATTTTATTACACTGTAGTGGGGCTGTTGCTGGAGCTTGATATGTCAGCTCCTTAATTAGAATAATCCAGGGAGAGAACCGGAATGGGTGAGGAAATACTGAGGCAAGAGTGAGTCTGGCTGTTTAACTCAGCCTTACCTGACCGATATCTATCTTTACACATCAGACTCATGAGAGCCTGGGGGGGGGGGGGGGGGGGGGGGGGGGGGGGGGGGGGGGGGG
>JAVQJD010103396.1:0-43382 GCA_036023655.1 Nannoperca australis | reverse complement strand
GCAGAGCGTGGGTGCATCTGGGAAAACACAATTAGCAGTTGAGCCATCTGGGGGGGGGGGGGGTTGGGTCTAATTCAACAAAAAAAAAAAATCTTCCAGGGAAGATTAACACTTGATGAGACTAATCACACATTTGGGACCCGTGTACTTTCTAAGAAAACGAGTGCTTTTGATGCTTTACCCTTTGTGTTTGCCGTCCCTTGCACTACTGACCTTCAGTGCTGTGCACATGAGAACTGCCTATCTGGTCCACAAGTAGCATGAAGACGAAGCCCAGGACCAGAGACACTCCGATGCAGGCGTGGAGCTGCTCGTGACTGTGCTCGTGTTTCCCGCTGGCGCTCAGGGCTGTGTCTACTTCCCCCTTCGTCTCGGACGCTTCCACGACTCCGGCCTGGCCGTGGCTGTGGTGTGCACCTGCAGAGACGCAGGACAGGACAGAAAGATGCAGATCCGGTTACTGACACGGCTTCAACACAGAGACAACCACAAACCCACGTCTATGCAAATGATCACAAAACAAATATGTGTTTGACAAAGTTTGTTACGTAAGAGAAACAGACGTCAACTGGTTGAACTTTGCTCTGTTTGAAAAGAATTCAAGTTGTTTAAAGTCTACACATGCAAATATCCAGAGGTTAAATCATATGTCTACATGGGCTGTACATTTTCTAGCATCCTTCTGGCCTGTGGCGCTCCTGAAGGCACTTGAAGCTCTGACAATAAGCCAAAGATATCAATTTCTTGCCTTTATTAGATAACATACAGTAGAGAGCTGACAGGAAATGAAGGAAGAAAATCTGAATGACGTGGTCTGTCTTCAACCCCGAGGCCACCTGACCTCAAATCATTTTAAAAGCAGAGCTTTACAAACCGAAGCTGAAACCAGCAAAGTACAAAAGCATTCCAACTAACTATTAACATATGTCAACTGTCTCATTCATTTTTAATATATGTACCCAGGGCTACCGGGAAAGCAGGATTGATACTAAGTGAATAAAGTTCATTCAAAATGAATTAAGGGCTGAAATTCTTTGTCAATTAATCAACTGAGAATATTTATCAGGAAAAAAAGCTGGAAAATCAAATAATTGTTTAAGTCAATACTCAAACAAGAAAGCCAAATGTACTCTGTTTGCAGCATAACTTTAGTAGACATCACATTTTTGCATTTTGGACTTAACTGATTTTATACATTAAAATATAAAATTTAAAGAAATGCAAATGATTCACCTATTGTGAAAATAATTATTAGTTGCAGGCTTACTTAAATTAAAGCTGTCTGTCGGTCCTGAAGGAACTAAACTCAGGAAACACTGTTATATTAAACTCTACCTTCAAGGATTTCTTCATAAAGTGCGTGGACGCCCTCGGGGATGATAACAGCCAGTGCAGTCCCACACAGCAGCCCTGCTCCCAGCACAGTGATCAGCTTCAGCTTTTCCTGGAGAGAAACAGAGTCACAGATAAACCTAAAGTCTGAAACAATGAGACAGAGGGTCTGATGCAATCATTAAAAGGCACTGACAAGAAGAGATTAACAGTTAGCTCTGTGTACGTTTGTAAGTGTAGCCAGTGCCAGAGTTAGCAAAACTGTGCAAGCTTTCAGGAAGCACTTTTCCAACGCTTTGCACACCATAGACTTACCTCTGAAAAGTTGACTGCTAAAGGTATCGTCCCGGCCACATAACATCCCACCAACATCGCAAGAGACAGCAGGCTGATGGAGCTAAAATCGTCCATGACTGCACTTTTCTTTTCGGCTAATCTGCTGCTAAGCTAACCATCAAAACCAACCTCCTCTTAGCTATACTTTAACACGGACTTTTAAAACGTGCTCATCGAGTTAAATTACATGCCCCGAACTGCAGCTGCTGGTTAACAATAACAGCTGTTGAATTAATAAACGCCGCTCTTTTAGAGCCAGTTCAGCTCGCTGCCAAACATCCACGTTAACTAAACAGAGACGTTGGAGCCTCCTGGCCTCGGTAACGTTAGCAAAGCTAAGCTAACTAGCGTCCGTAACTGCCCGGCTCTAAAAATCAACAAGTGAGGAGTGTCGACGCTTGAAAGTTCATTACAAACACCCGACACGCCACGTCGCTCCTTCTACATTCAGCTGTCAACAATAATATTGCAACTTCCCGACTTGGTTAGCGGCTAACAGAAGCGGCTAACAGCAGAACGTCCTCTTGTTTGGTATCGATGAAGAAGTGCTTCCGGGTCACGACTCATCCGCGAGACCTGTCCACGCAGACCTGCCACGTATCCGGGAGACCCGTCGGAGGAAAGAGGGGAGGAAGTAATGGGACCTGTGATAATGTCGTAACCACAGACAGGTGTAAACAACAACATAAACAACAAACAAGCGGCCGCGGGGAAGGCTTTTAGAAATATGAGTCCAAGCAGTCCCGCCAACCCCAGACCACTTTGAAGAAGCCTGAAAATCAATTAATTGGACATTTCCCATTAAATTAATTCAACTGTTCTGTTATGTATTCTATATGTTCTATATGTTTCTCTTTATGGTGGTCTAAAAGGTGATTCATAAGTTTTCTCTACTTGCCAAATTCTTTTTTTCATCTATGTATTTTTACATTTTAACACCAAAAAATATTGGTATCAGTTATGTTAAACTTTGGCTAATAACTAATATTAAATGTACAACTGGAGCAGAGTAAAGTTATTGAACTGAAGTAAACTACACGTGGATACAAGGCTCACTATAGAACAGATAAATCCATATTTATTAAAAAGGTAGGATGTATTCAATGAATGAAAATACTCAGTTTATTTATGAGGTTGTAATGGACTCCATGTACTTTATCAAATCATTATCTAAATAAAATAAATAAATACTTTTTAAATTAACATTAATAATCATGCCATTTGCAAGAATAACATTTGTTATAAAAGTATGTTAACTCAAAGATCACTGTTGAAAAGTCACTAATAAAATACTATTTACTACTTATTTAGGTACATAATGCTCCTGCAAGTTAAGGTTCATATGGGGAAAACAATTGTATGTAAATGAGACTGCAAAGTTTCTGAAGCATAATTGCATTTAAAACCAACCAAATGAAAAAGAATAAAATAGTTAAAGAAAGACAAACACTATTTTCTAAAAAAGCATATTTATTAGTTCCACAATGGAGCGGTGCCTCAACATGACAACAGTAAATCAAAGCAGAATGTGTCCAACACGTCGGAGAACAGATGGGTGAAATGCAACCGTCTTTTGCCTCAACAGCGTCAACAAAGGAAAAAAATATAACCAAAGTTTTATCATGCAGTATGTTTGTGCAAACCCTTTCTGTTAACAGCCTTTCCTTTCCAAACACACACACACACACACACACACACCCACACATACAAGGCAGCGGCTCCTTGCTGATGGAATGGAGGGGAGTATACACACACATTTACAGTCCGCCGCACCAGAAAACTGTAGGTGGCAGAACTGTGAGATAAGGAAGTCAGACAGAGAGACGTGGTCTTTATTTCACCAGGCCGATCTTCTTTGCCTCGGTTTCGTAAATCAACAGCCTCCACATTTTTACTATGAAGACTTCTGCTTCTTCATCGAGAACCTAAACACAAACAGGTTGGTTAAACTTTATATCAACCAGATCAATACATCTATGCAATGAATCTGACTGGGTCCTCAGTAACTACTGTAAAATAACTGTTGCATTGTTATGAAGTTCCAATTAATCTGTTCATTAACAGAGTAGCAGGCTAATGTTGCTAACTAAGACTACAGCCATGCTAGCGACTGTGACATTGTACTTTGAGTTAAAGCTAAGATGCTCACAATGACAACACTTACTGCTGTTCAGTTTAGTTTAGTGTGCTAGCATGCAAACATTAGCTACTTAGCACAAATGATAAAGTACAGCTGAGGATGATGGGAATTTTGAAGGTATTTGGTGATAGAGCAAAGAATCCTACAAATGAAAATGTTGACCTGATGTTGAAACTAGGATAAGAGATCACCGGTAACCATCATGCCTTTGTGATCCTGAACCAAGTTCAACTTACCATAGCAACATCATCAAGAATACCCTGAGGGGTGCTGTGTGCCATCACCTGTGGAAAACATTCATTTAAAATGAGCAGCAGCAAACAGTACTAATTCAAAAGACACACAAATAATCATTAAACACATAAAAATCAGTGACTATTACTAATAATATATATTCACAGCTGATTGGAGAGTTTCCTCAATTTACGAAAAATAACCACGAACCTTTGAACAGACAAAATCGACCAGTGTGGGTTCCTCCTCGCCGATGTATTCAATAATCTTTTTATTGATCCATGGCCTAATGCGCCGATCCATCAGTGTCTAAAGAAAAAACAATCAGAGAATGTAAATGTAGGAACGGGACAAAATATTAAATTACTGTTTGAACGCCGTAGAATTCATAAAGTCATTCAGATCGTCTCTTTACCGAGTCAACCATAGCCCAGTCCAGAGGGTAGGAGAAGAGCTCAGGCCTGGCTGTGGGGATCTTCTCTATAAGGCTCTTTATGTGCTTGCGTTTCTCCTCTGTGTTGATGCTGCCTTTGGCCCCTGAAATTTCGGCCCCGTCCAGCTCCAGACTCTTGTCGTCATCACCGTAGTCCAGTGGAACCAGCTTCCTCTTGCGAGGCTGCTCATCAGCCTCCTCTTCATCAAACTTGTTGAAAACACTTTCCACAGTCGCCAGCTTCTTTCGCTTTCCGACGCTGAGCTGGCTGGGACTGTTGGTGGCACCTGGAGAAGAGAAACATCGTCTGTCTGGCACGAAGAACTAACACAAGAAGTAGATCCCTCTGTGTCCTAGTTTGTTACTGTACTCACCCAGTTTGAGACTCAGCCCGATCTTGGGCCGGTGTTCCTCCGGAGGTTGGACCTCAGGAGTGTTCTCGCCTGGAATGATGATGCCGCAGGGAGATTCGTTGCCGGGTGTGATCGGAGTTGCGTTCCCACTCGCAGAGGACACAGAGGGAGCAGTAGTGATTGGTCGCATGATGGGTTTGAGTTGCGGCTTGATCTCTTGCGAGTCCTCGCCATCGAGGTGGTAGTCATCCTCCTCCGCCTCCACATCATCATCGTCCGAATGCTGCTGGGGGGCACGAGGCATCGGCTCTGCGGGCCGCCCGGACCCCCTCTTCTCCCGATCCCGATCCTTGTGGGATTTCTCCTGGTGCACCTCCTCCTCGGGTTCGAGCTTCAGAGGAGGCTGTCGTCTGCGCTCTGCCTCCTCCTCCATCTACACAACAACCAACATCATCACACGAAACAGAAAACAGGGAAACTCTTCAACAGAAAAACTAAACAGAGTTTACGATATGTGCCTGAAATCTACCAAAACAAGAATCAACCACACAAACACACTGCAAGAGCAATCAAATCTTCCAGTTTCAGGTTACACAGGTAACTGTGTTTACATTCACTGTAGTAACTAAAGTCACATATACAGGCAGCAGGTCAGTGATAAAGACGTCTCTCTTACCCCCTGACCTCATTTTTAAGGCATGACATGCATTTCTTGTGTCACAGAGGATCCTGTGCCAGTTCTTATTTCCCGTTTGTGTCGGAGCAGAATGACAGTGTTGTGACAGGACAGGCAATTGAATGAATGAATTGTTCAGTGGTGGAGAGTGACAAGTTTTAGTGACAGAAGACACTGCTCTGTGACCGTGTGTGTGTGTGTGTGTCTCTGACGTTCAGCGGCGGAAACAAGACTTATTTAGACTTACGGAAGCTGCCTGGTGTTCGTTTCAGTCGGACTTTGGATTGAATTATTCTAAATGTGTTATTATTATAATAATAATGGAAAACTGGGTTCTCGTGATTTCCCCTTCCCTGACAACCAGGTTTAAGTCTTGTTTAAATTACATGTTAAGGAACTTACTGGAGAAGGCCAAGTGTAACCGGGTTACTGAAGTGCACATGAACGTAAAGATGGACTCACTCTCTGCAGCTCGGCATCAGGGTCAGGGTGACCTTCAGCCAGAAGCCTCTGTCTGATCTCCTCCAGCTCCTCCTTTTCCCTCTTCCGGTCTCGCTCGTCCAATTCTGTCTCCTTTTCCCGGTCACGAAGTCGCTTCTGCAAAGCGCTGCCCCTGAGGATGAGAACGAGGCGTCAAGCAACTACGAATGCAACACATAGTGCAACTACTTCCCAATGTGCAGAAACATAAATCACCTGTAGTATTTTGGATCGTCTCTGTCGTCGTCATAATCTTCAAGGAATTCTTTCAGTCTTTTGGCTTCTTTCATCTGATTTTAAAAACACAGCAATAATTAGTGTATCTGTATGAATCCTGAAAGTCATCCTCCACATTATGTTAGTATGTAAAACTAATACTCTGGTTTGGTGTGCGTTCATGTATACCATTTCACGACGTCTCTCGTCGTCCCTCTCCGTTTCTTTGCTGTAGTCACGAGCCTTCTTCCTCTCTCGGATCTCCCAGTTTTTCAGGCGCTTTAAAAAGACAGAAATAATTCAACCATCACCGAGTCTGAAACAAACTGAAACGTATGTTTAAATCCATCAACATCAAAATGACCAGATATAATACGCGTACTTCTTGGTAAGCCGCCTCCTTGTCTCGAAGCCTCCTCTCAAGTCTCCTCCGTTCGTACACGTCCTCCTCATCTTCTTCGCGGTCGCGTTTTTTATCTTCTCTGGTCCTCTCTCTGCAAAACAAAGGGGTTTCTGGTGTCAGAAGAACAGAAAACAAGGTAAAGAATGTAATGTTTCACTTGTAGTCAGTCTTGGTGACGGATAAAGCCAAATCAACAACTGCCAAAAGCAGATCTGCATTTTATCATTATATTATATCATATACCATTTAGTAGCTGTTCTGGAGCTTTCAATTACATCAAAACATCAGTGGAGTGAACTGTATGGTCATTCTGGAGGCTGTACAGTTCTGTTGTATTATATTAAAAGGTCTTCCCAATGTTTTGTCCCCTACTATTTATGTCAGCGGCGTTGCTTCATAAGCTTCAGTCACTGATTGATTATTTACCCATGGATGTCCACATCAGTTATTTCGATAGATGAATACATGCGACTTCCTATACTGTGTGAGAGAAACAGGCACCAATACATAGAAACACACGTCATACTAGTGTGAAGCCGTTTGAACGTATTTTATGTGCTGCATGTCACGTAGAGATGCAACGATTAGTCGATTAATCAATTAGTCCATCAAAAGGCAGTGAATTGCCAGATATTTTCATCATCGTTTCAGTCACTTTTCAAGCAGCTTCCTGCTTCTTAAATGTGAGGATTTGCTGCTTTTGCGTCTTTGGGTTTTGGACTGTTGTTGTTTTAGAGACTAAATGATTCTTCGTGAAAATACCTCGATCTGCTGCGATCTTCACTGACGTCTCGACTCCTCTCCCTCTCTCGCTCCCTCTCGCGCTCCTTTGTCCTCTCCCGTTCGCGGTCTCTCTCCCGCTCGCGGTCTCGATCTCTGTCTCTTTCCCGCTCCTTGTCCCTCTCTCTCTCCCTTTCCTTCTCTTTCTCCCGGTCCCGGCGCTCCCTCTCGCGCTCCCGCTCCTTGTCCCTCTCTCTCCGTTCCCTCTCGATCTCCAGCCGCTCCTTTTCCTTCTTTCCTTTTTCCTCCTCCAGTTTCTGCAGAAGCCCAAAAGGAAGAAAAGGGGAAGAAATGTGTTACTAGATTCTCAAGACCAAAAAGATCATACTAAAATACATAAACACACAGGTTATCCGCACATGATACTGAAAATGATTTTGACTCCCTGGGCCAGACATGCTCACATACTGCCATGAATCATTGCCTCGGAGAGGCTGGCTGCTGCAAGTGAGGAAGTCCTCTTAGCCCTGATGTTTCTTCCAGGAAGAGTGGTCCGCTGCTTGAGCAGGTTTAATGTAGATACAACTCAATTCAGGACACACTTACTTAAAGCCAATAATTGCAGGTCAATCTTGAAAAACACTTCAAAATGTAAGATAATCTGGGTTTAATGAAGGCGTTAGGGCAGGAGTGGAAGTGAAAACCATCTACCAGTAAAACCTTTCTGGTGTTTATCGGCACTTTTTAGCTCTAAACATTTACATTCTTGTATTTTGGTTACATTGAAATGTTATGCATAGGTCATTTCCTGTCCTGGCTCCAGTGTTCAGACCTCCCTTTTATCACGCATACTAATATTAAATGATGTTTTTTTGTCACATATGTAACAGGTCAACTCGTCCTCTGCACTTACTAAGTGCTCTATGGTGACAAGATTATGCTCTGATGTAATAAGAGGCGATTCCAAAAACAATTCAGCTGTAGGCCAACACGAACTGCTCAAACGCATATCCGCCCACTTCCCAAATCAATGTGCACTCAAATGATGAAAAGTAACAGATTTGACCTGATGCAAGACATACTGTAGGTCATCATGCATAATGTTTGACATGGAGTTTAGTTAGACTACAGCACCACCATGTAAATGTGGTCTTAATAATGCTTGATGCACTCAGCTTTGCATGATGCCTTGGGTTTAAGGGTTTAGTTTGAAATGGCTACTCAAACCACAAACACACTTAACGTGACATAAAGCCCTTAAGATAGAAGTTCTCACAGAGTGCCAAATCAGCTTCGAACCATTAGGTCAACAAGTTTGTTAAGTTCTAACTACACACTTTAGATCACCACTACACAGTGCCCTGGTTTGGTTTTACCTATGGGTGCCAAGTGGATTAAAACAAGCTTAAGCTTAACGTGGCAAGCGGCCCAACTAAGTGAATTACATAATCAGCTACCATGTTTTTTTACATGGTCATCTGAGATGCAGGGGAGCAGCGCCAGACTGCAACGCGAGTGCTCCCCTTCAGGGTGGGGGGTGGGGGGTGGGGGTCTGTACACCAGAGAGACAGACCCGGGAACTAGGAGTATGTTGTATTGCACACGTTTTGTCTTTACATTGTAATCTTCTGTGGTAAATAGTATACAAGTGCAATACAGGTGGACACCGCTTTTTAACATTTTTACAGCATAACATACGTGAAAGTTGTGGAATTGTAGGAGAGATACTAATTACGCTGATATAATGTTTGTATTTGCTGAGATTCATCAAAGAAAAAGGTGAGTGGACATGCCGTTAGACACCAGAGACCCTGTACAGCACCAGACGTCTCTTTCCTTCTGGGCAAAAACTGCACCTTTTATCTGGAATGTAAATCTAAATAAACACTAAATATTGACCATTTGTCCACTTTCTAAGTAGTTGACATAAAAATCATGGCATTTTCAGACCGTTTTGGAGCTATTGGCGTGCAACTTACAGGTGATGAACTACGGTTTCAGCGCTTCTCTGCCCCTACACATCCTACAGGCTACGTGTGGGAGGAAAAGCAGGTCAAGTGTAAAGTCAAAATAACCAGGAAGAAGAAAAAAAAAAACGTCCAAACGATACCTGTGAAGCAGTTTATCTACTTACAGCTCATCCACATAAATAACATCAATGACAACTTATTTTTAAATACATGTCTGAAACAAGTTCGATACTGTATTCCATTTTGCCACAAGGAAATTAGTGAAGCAGTCTTACCTGTAGGTTGTCTTCTGGTGTCTCTGTGGCCTCTCCAACCCAATTAATGGTATGAAAAACCTTAACCGAGCCAGGCCCACGGTTCAAACAGACTTCAAACTGGTTTAACAAATGTCTCACAGATGTAAGTTCAGTGCTGTACATCTTAACTGCTTTATTCAAAAGAAGTCCTATTGGAAATGTGGGTCTGACAGCTGTTAAGTGATGAACAAAAATAAAAAGGAGCAAAAGGATGGAAGAGGTCTGAACTATCTGGTCCATGTGGGCTATATGATCTACATTGTAATTGAGATAGATTAGCATTTAGCAACCTTACACGTCGTCACTTAACTGCCTGGCTCTCGTTGTATTGTCCTGTTTTCTTTCCATCCTACAACTTACCTCTTGTTCTAAAATGCCAGTTACGGAAAAATCACTGATTTAGTGGCTAGTTTGAAACATACGACCTGAAAACAACTAAACCACCATTTCAAACTGTCACAGAGGTGGGTTATATTAAGGTGCAAATTAACAGAAGTTGTGAATCTGCTACCTCGTATTTTAGACTCTAAGACTGACACGTGTCTGTTGTTAAGTTTGAAGTTCCTGTTTGTTGATGGCAGGTTGATTGTTATACAATATCTATCAGGCTTTTAAAGACTGGTCAGTTTTGGTACATTTGTGTTAGCTCTGTTAGTTGTTATTTCTTTCAAAAGTCACATATCGAAGTGCTTTTGACTGGTGTTCATCCTAATGTGACACGCCTCTGTAGCAATGCTTGAAATTTAAGTTACGACTTCAGAGATCAAGTCCAGGTCCATGAGGTGTTCACATTATTTTGTCCCTGCAGCTTTGTCCTCCTCACTCAAACACATATAATGTCAATATAATTTGCAAATACATTCATATATGCAACTTATTTCCTTTTACTCTCACTGTTTAACTAAAGGTGTTGGGGTGGAGTCACTTAGACACAGAACAGAAGAACGAAAAAGTGGATACGTGTTGGAAAACACAAATCAGAGGGAAAAACAAATACAAGGACTTACCTTGTGTTTCTTCAGACAACAGAGTGCTGTGGAGGGGCGCTCCCTGCTTTAGTAATACTACAGGCTGCAGTTCAAACTACTGCAGTGGTTAGGCTCATTCAGTCTGTGTGTTCTTCAAACACATCATATATCATGTAAGGACCTGCAGAGGTTCACTGAGCTGCCCGGCCTTCCAAAACTTGACTGAGTGCAAGTACAACGTGCTACGTTTGGACATCACTAGCAATTCGTGCATTCACTTTGTTTCACCAAATCCACGTGTAGATCAAAATAATGGACGGGAACTGAGAGCCAGCTGCCCCTCTGCAAACCCTCCAGAAGGGAGCGCCCAACATGAGTAATGAAGAAAGGAAAGATCATACTTACATCCTATCCTCGCAACTTTTTCCAAAGCTGAGATTCTGAGATTCATCTTGCTCTAGTCACCAAATGAACTCTACCACATTGGTGGGGTTTAATCAATAGATTAGCTTTAGATGGAATTTAACATTGTGTCCATGCACTCTGTGTGATGACTTTAGCTTGTGCAGAGCTGAAACCTTTAGAATCAAATCAGTATGATGAATAATGATAACTCTTCCCCAATTTGGAAATACTGACAGATAGTATAAAGCCATCTAAGAGTGGTTGATGTAGTATTTGAATATGATTGAACTATGAATTAAGACTTTAATGGATGCTATAAATGCTTTGAATAAACATCTACTACTTTCTACTTTCTAATGCTTTAATGTTTGAATTTCACGAATTAATCCACATATTAACAGACTACTTCCATACTATAGTTGACAGTAACAGAACAGTCTTATGGAGGAATTACCTCCATAGTATATTAAGCAAATTGCAGCTTCGTTTGCTGTTGAGGAATTTCTAATTACAAATGTGGAGGATTTCTTCTCCAAAACCTACATTCCAGAGTAATAACAGCAGTTTGATACATTACCTTGTGTGTGTCGCGGAATTTACTGATCTCTCTGGAAATCAAGTCCCTCTTGTCATCCTCCATCTCCATGGCATTGATATCCTCCTTACACAAAGGAGAGGAAGACAGGAAGAAACACACTAAGTACTCAGCAGTTACTGTAAATAACCTACAAAACGGGACTTCTACATTAAGCAAACTGTAATTTAGACTCTACTGTAAAATGCCTGTAAACAAATTAGACAATATGCACACGGCTTTTGACTGTATCTAAAGAAAAGGAAATGTTGTACTGCCTGCTGGATTACTGAATTACAAAAGCATCGATATTCAAAAAGTCTGTACAGTTAGACACAATGTTGGATTGTTTGGATATGAGTCAGAAACATTTTACTTTTTCTAAGTTTAATTTAAAAAATTAGAACAAAGAACTGAAATGTTGCTTCTACGCAAACAATACCTCCTCTTTCTTCTCTTTCCGCTTCTTGTTGCGAGGTTGACTGTCAGGGTCCTGCGAGGGAGCATTGAGCTCGCTGGCATACTCTCGGATAAGGACGTCTATTGCCCCCTTCACAACCTGGTCCCGACGCAGGGTTTCTTCATCGAGAACATCCTCCTCATCTTCGTCCCCATTCTTTGACCCACCACTGGCTCCCTATATGTTAAAAAAGCAGAAAAATAGGACAAACAAACTTAAAAACCTAACTTGACAAAATGATCAACGCAACAGAAATGTCCAATTCATCGTTCACTCAGAAGGTGAACAGCATACCCCGTTGGCACTCCTCTTCTTGGCCTTCCACTCATCCAGCTGGGCCTTGGTCTTAGCATCTACCTTGACCAACAGCTTCTTATCGCCTAAGAGCAACTCGTGCAGAAGTCTGAGGGCTCGCAGTGTGGATTCAGGCTCCTTGTACTCACAGAACCCAAAAGCTTCCAGGATTTGAGAGCAGAAAGAAAGTTAGTTTCACAAATGTAAAAAAAATGTAAAAATAAAAAATATTACAAAATACCTGATAACCTGAAATATCTGCAGTGAAAAAAAGAATGTGTTTCATATTCAATTCAAAGAGTCATCAAATCCACTGTGATTGAATGCTGTAAAAGTACAGTGGGGTGAATACCTCATTTAATAGGATTAAAGTGACTTGCTATTGTCATATCTAGAGTGTTGTAACATGAATTCACATCCAGAGAAGATGGTTTAAATGTGTTGTACCCTTTTTGTTTTTACCTTGAAGTTTCCCAGAGGCACCTTGGACCCTTTTCCAGCTCAGAACAATACCACATTTCTACATCGAAAGAAAACAATTAAGGAATTATTTTATTTTACATTACAGATGTTAATGTTTAATCAATGACTAATTCATCTCTGATAAGAAAGCTGTCTCAACATTTGTATTTGTGTATCCCTGAGACGAGCCATCAGCAGCTATGTACAAATGTTTATTTTCTGCAAAACTGATACGATACAGTTGCTGCCTGTTATTCTGCCATTCAAATCCACTGCAATATTCACAGCTTGAATTTCATTTGAACGATAGCTGGACAATATCAGAAGGATTAGCTGCAGCTCACCGCTAGAAGCTGTCTGACCAACATGTCAGATGCCTTTTCAGAGATGTTCCCTACAAATACAGTGGTAGTGGGGCCACCGCTGTCCTCCATGTCCTTGGCTCTGATGTTGATGGGATCCTTCTTTGGAGCCATCGGCTTCTGTGCTACAGCAATTGTGGTCGGGACAAGAACCTGCAACATCATATTACATTTTATCCAGAGCAAGAATAACAGGTAACAAAGGGGGAAAAAGCAAATATGACAAGAATGTGATTGTAAGTTAAACCGTCTCTGAGCAGCAGACTTGCCCAAAACAAACTGCATGAACCGACTGTACTAAAAGTGTTAATGAGTAAGGATTATGTTTTTAACAGCAGGTTATGCAGAACAGCTGATGCTTCAATTGGCAGGCAGTAAGAACTCTTAACTTACTGTGGGTGTGGGTGTCACTACACCCATATGAATCGGGATCATGGGAGTACCTGAAAATAGAAACAAAATACAATAATCAAACCATGTAACTACACACAACCATAGACAATAACATATTGTACCCAAGGTAATAATCAACAAGGTTTACCAAACATAAATGGGCAACTGTCTTGTTATTTGTTTATGTAATAGGTATAATTTGTGACATTATTACTTAATAATCTGAGTACATAATGTTACTTATAGTTATTATATTTGTAAGTATTTCTGTATAGTTTTTCATTACCATTTTAGATACAGATCACTAATCTTTATGTGTTTTACCCATTTTCTTAATCACTTATACAACACCTCTGTTCTTTCACTCTCGCAGAGCTGGCCAAGTCAAGTCTTTTTTTTTTATCGCCCAATATCACAAATTTGTCTCAGTGGCCTTTACAATCTGTACAATATACGACTGGCACGAGTTGTTGGTATGAAAAATCACAAACTGAGACTCTTGACACCGCAACATGCAACTGTGTCCTCTGGTCCAAAGAGTGGCAACACTAAAAAACACCCTGATTTACAAACACACAGCTGTTACTGCTGATCTGACCACACGGGTGTTCAACAACGTTACCTGGCGGGACAGCCGGGGCAAACCCCCCATACTGAGGAGGTGGGATCCTGGGAGGTAACTGCGGGATGCCAATCTGCTGGCGGTTGAGCGGAGGAGGGTAAGACATCCTGAAATATACAGGATCCTACAGAGGAGAGAGGACGGTCAACTCAATACGAAAGAAACGTTGTTGACGCTTTTCGGAGTTTAACTGGGTAATGTCAAGTTCTTCACAGTACTGACTACTTGTTCAACATAGACAGCGCAACTGACTGCTAACGTCGCAAGCTAAACAGTTGGGAAACCCACTAAATCGAAAAGTGGGCATCCTCCACGTTTAACGTTAACTAGCTAAATTAGCTCAAGCTAGCTCACGCATACTGTGGCCTTGCTAGTTCACATTAGCTACAGCGGTCATGCGCGGATTTACTCACCTGTAGTCAAGTATAAAATAAAAACCAGAGTCTAGCAATACAATGGGTTATCCGAAATAAAAGCCCATTAAATATGGCAAACAGAAAAGCGTAACGCTAAAAACTAGCGTTATAATTGTCACCGGTGCGCTCCAAGAACCCCTATGGATACAAATAACTCGGACCTATTCTTACCGAAATGAATCATGGGATACCATACGTAGGGTTCCCTTTGCCCTAAGTTAGTCTCTCAGGCAACTAAAGCGCTTTTTACCCTCACTTTTCCTTTGCATGCTGGCAATTCGGCAGACCTTCCCCAGGGTTTGCAGGTATTTTACCCGTTTGTGATTTAAGGAGCTATTTGCAAATTAAGATGACGCTTGAGGTGGACAATATATGTGACTACATGTCATTACGTGTACTTATTGGTATTTTTTACTTTACTTTTATTGTATTTTCTCTCTTCTGCATTGTACACGTTTGCTGCAACAATGTAAATGTATCCACTGCGAGACTATTAAAGAATTTCTGATATCATGTGACTTGTAATGTCTCAGCTTTTCTGTATCCTTAATCATTTTTCTATTAGACTAAAATACTAGCAACAAAGTATTATTGATTCATTCGGATCAAAACAAATGACCTAAGGATTTAAGAAGACTTAACATTAACTCAAAGACGTTTAGAATACAGATTTAGACACAGATACTTGTGGAGGGTGAGATTTGTACACATCCTGTAAAAACGTTTTGCCTGACAGACTGCAATCAGGGCATGGACATCCTGTTACCCAGAATATATTCTCTGTTCTCCATGTTCACGCCGCTTGGTGGCGCCAAATGCTTGTCTTTATTTTGTGGCGAGAGCTGGGTTCACATGGGAGGCGCTCTCTCTCCCTCTCTCGTGCATGCTCTCTCGCCCTCTCCTCCTCTGCTTGCGTGTGTCTGCTTTGTGCGCGTGTGTGTCTAGACTCACTTTGTTAAGGCGCAACTGACGTGTAGAATAAGTACAAATTTAAAAAAACACACAAAATGGGCAGGACAGTCAAAAAGGTTGGCAAGCAGTGTGGATATTCTATAAATTATCTTTAATCACATCATTTAGATCATTTTATAATGTGTTTTCGTGCCAGATTTTCTCGCGGCGCGCGGAGAAAACAGAACGGAACGCGGCCCCGGCTGGTTAACTTGGGCGCGGAATTCGCTTCGTCACGCCCCAGTAACGCAGACTGATGACGTCAAATCAGTGAGTTTAGTTTAGAGTCTTAAACTGTTTTACATAACAGCACACTGTGGCAGGGGTTCTCAAGCTTATTAGCTACTCAAAGATCCGCATCTGCTTTATATTCAAGGTCAGACGTCCGGAAGCCAAATTAAAAGTTCTTTAAAAGAGGGTTAAAATCTTTTTTTTAAATCTTGGTTCAGTCTTAGCATTTACATAAACAATGAATCGGTGCCCCTCTGTTTTAGACACTGTTTTTTTATTGTCTGTTGTGTATATTTTTTTCAAGAACGCTATATATAAAGCCAAACCATGAGAAAAACTTCTCAAAAAATAAGATGGCTATGGTTTTTTTAGCATTGCCCGTTGCAGCTACAACAGACAGACATCGGCAGTGGTGAAATGTAATAAAGTGCATTATGAACACTTTCTAGAGTAGTTCAAATTAGTTCTATCTCGACAGGATAAACAGTAAAGACCTACTTACACACCAATCATAACAATCTGTATAATGACAACATTTACTTTAGATTATTTAAATACACTTTTCTGATAATACTTTAGGAAGTTTAATGTAAAATTGTAATGAAGGAGCTTATGTTTTCCACCGTGGTCTCTTCTGGCAACACTGTTAGGATAGACACCTGTTAGAGGACCCAAGATATTATATGGAAAGATAATGTTGTATGTTTTCCTGTTGACCTGAAATGCGATACAGCCTGTGTTTTGGACGGACCTGTGTGGACACGTGTGGACAAACATCCAGGCCAAATGCTATAAGGTAAACAAGCATATCAGTCGCGCTTGGCCGCCTCCCTGTAAATTTCCACCTAGACGAGCCTGTGGTATAACGCTTCACAACAAACCTTTCCAAAAGGCCCTTGGCCCACAGAAGTTCACAGGCCACGCCCAAAAAGCGAACCCACTTATTTCGCCATTTCCTATTGGCTACTCCGAAGGTGTGTCATTCAACCTGACGTCAGACGCCATAGACTCCTACCGGTAGTAATAACATTTTATAACGCAAACACTTGGCGTCACAGGTCATTTGTAAATACTCAAACACAAATACTAAACATTTCGTTCCCATGAATAAGTGAGGGTGTGACACTCTACGACCAGCAGTCCTCCTATTCTCCAGCTCATGAATATTAAGTAGATGTAGGAGCCATAAAACCGGTGCGGCAGCAATGCAGCTACATTCAGCATCCAGCAGCGACACTTCTCACAGACATTTCATCAGACTTTCTGGTCGGCGACAGGGGTCGGTTTGACTTGGACTAGGTCGATTCTCATTTTTGAAAAGACGAAATGGCTTTGAGAGGACCTCTATTCCGTCTGCTCACATCTCAACTCAGCCACACTTGCCAACAAAGCAGGTCTCAATCCGTTGCTGTGCTGGGCGCTCCGTTTTCAAGAGGACAAGTAAGAAAAGATTTTTGTAAACGAGATACATCTTTTTAATCTCAAAGTCAACACTTCCGGCACTGTTTTAACTTAATCCTGTCTGTTTGTTTCCTGACAGAAAAGAAGAGGCGTGGAGCACGGCCCTAAAGTCATCAGAGATGCGGGGCTCATCGATAGACTCTCCGGTTTAGGTAGGTGACGGAAGGAGATGATAATGGAGCGGCCGGTGCCGCCGCGTTATGTAACAGCGGATGGGTGTAACGTGCTGGCTCGCCTGGGCAGCAGCAAAGCCAGATTTAACTTCTACCCCCTGTTACATCACCGGGAGACAGTGGCTGAATAAACACATCCGACTTTATTCCAGCAAACATGCTTTAGAGAACAAAGTGATCTCTGCTTCTCAATAAAATCCTGTCTTCCCAAGATCCATTCAGCGACATTTTTATAGGTTTATTATAGAAATAGACAAAATATAACATTTATTTAAAAATAATAAATGCCCATTATCTTCAATGAGTAGGCTTCCGTACATCACAACCTTATTTTTCTGTGTGCACATATTATTTTGCAATCAGTTCGATAGCAGGATAAAACCAAACCAGGCGCAATACCTGAATAGCCTCACTGAACTTGTATAAAGTCCCAGTCGCCATAGTGTAATGTTGAAGTAATGGCGACTATACAGCTAACGCGACGACATACAAGGCCGAGAGGACAACAGGGTGACACCGCATACACACCAGGGGACACTGTGGCGACTGCTCCATGCAACATGATTTATTGTATTTCATCCCGGTAGCCACATGCCCGCGTTAGTCATCCTCGTCCCCTCTGCACATGCTCGGAAGCGCGCAGGAAACGGATGGCTCATTTTTTTCCACCCTGTCGTCACTGCAGACACTGAGCCCCAATGTAAAAACTCGTTTTTCTTTCGGCTGAACGGAGACGCCTACATTGGTAAAGTGGATCGCTGCAATAAGATGGAAGAGAAAACCTGCGGAAAGAACCCCTTAAGTTTAGTCCCAGGTCGACGAGGCGGTTTCGTGCATTAAACGTCTGAAGAACAAAAGGAGATCTGAGACATAAGAATGATCTACATCTAAAGAGAACATGCGTTTAATATACCACTGTATGATGCGGCCACTATAAAGTCAGCTTGCAGACACAGAAAGTCTCTTTAAGAAGTGTCTTTTCAATAAGAAAAGGAAAAAGAACCTATGAGGAGGTTATTCTGAATTACACACCAAGAGTCCAAAGCTTGTTGACTCAGCAGAAGATTAAATGTAGGCTAAGACATAAGGTTGCTATAAATACACTCTCTATAGAGTATAGATCTACCATCATTATACCACAGTTGGCAGGAGTATCAGGTCACTATTAACTCAGCGCTGAGTTCAACGCTGTTGGTCCTTAAATAAATGTAATAGACAAATGACAGGAATTGACTCCACACAAGGGGTAATCCTAGTGTGTTAGTAGCTGTACCTGTTCCTGTGTTGTAGCCAAACAAACCCAGAGTTACAGCCTTACCCAGGTAATCCAAGCGCGTCTGGTCAGAGATCTGCTCATCAGCTGTAAACATCAGATGTTTTGCAACGGGCACAGCCCTCCCACAAAAGTTACAGTTCATTTAATCTGCTGCAGCGGTCATACTTTTATTCTTCTGGCAGATGCCACCGCTTATTAATGCATGTAGGCCTATCTATTTTACTGCAGCGCATGGCAGGCAAATAGATACGGTTAAAATATATTTGCAGTAATAATTAAACTTGGTCCAGATTTCTGTGACCAGAACATGAGTCGAAAATGTGTTTCCAGTGTCTACTTTGTTATTTATGATAAGACACATGGTTTTGTTGATCCTGGTATATTTGGAAAGTAACTCAAGAACTATTCAGACACTAAGATCTATGCAACATATATATTTAAGCACGAAATGACATCCTTGCTCGTTGAGAACTAACATTACTGTAGCCGGCAGTTGCAGGGTTTCATAGCAAATGTTCACATTTAAAAGAAAAAAAAGTTCGTTTAAGATCAAATGTTTGAGAAAAGTCCTGGTTTGCTGAAGCTGAAGGGAATGAGTTGGCAAGGAGTCATTTTACTGGTAGCCTGATGTCAATTTGGCAGCAGTGAAAAAAGATACAGCCGCCATGTCAACCCGTGAAACCAAACCCTAACTGAACTAGATACCATGTCATCTCGCAGTCTTTACTCTATCAGGGTTAGTGTCAGTTTGTAGGAACTCTCTCAATAAAAAAAACAAGAATATGATCAAAACACTGGGATTTAACTGCAGTTCACTAGGAAGCTATAATCTTGTATTTCACTGGAAACAGAAGCAGTGCTTTCAGCCTGTTGCTGCTATAACAGACGATTTGAATTGTCCTGCAATAGACGCTCACGATTGCACAAAGACAAGGGCTATTCCTGTCCTGTCTACGAATGGCAATGAACCACATTGGTTCCCCTTAGATCAGCAGAGTAACACAACACTGCCATCGAGGCTCACATTGCCAGATGAACTCCCAATATGGTGAATCACATCACTTGTTTACTTCAAAGTCTGGGTCCCAAACTAAGTGGAAATTTTCCGGTCTTTACTTCCCCAGCCACCTAGCATAGTCTGAGCTGCAGTGACTGAAACCTGAGCTGCTGTGGGAAACAGGGCAAGTGGAAAGTGCTCCGTCACTAATCTTCCACTGGCACTGAATGGGTCAGCCTCCTCAGACTGCAAGGTAGTCAGGTGTTTGTTAAGTCATGCTAAGAGATACAGATTATGTAGGCTTTTCAACTGAAACTAGCACAAATGTTTCTTACAAACACACAACTGGGCCGTGTTTCTGTCCACGCAACAGCCCGTGTGTGTCCATCAACAGTCCGGTGTCCCGGAGCAAAACACCGAACCCCTGCTCAATCAGTCACTGTCAACATACGTGCTTGAATTGATGGCAGCTTCTTGTTGTTGTCCCTCAGACTACTCTGTCCACGACTTTGGCGACCTCAACTTCCACCACCTTGAGAAGGACGAACCCTACATGAATGTCAAGTCCCCTCGCACTGTGGGTGGAGCGAATAAGATGCTGGCAGGTGCCGTGAGCAGAGCTGTCGGTGCTGGGCATACCCTTGTCATGCTGGGAGGTGATCACAGGTAATTATGTAGTATGGAATATACACTGTGTACTGTAGGTGAACGGCACACGTCCTGAAATCTTGCAGTACAACTAGTACGGCATCCAAGTGTCCAAAGGCTACTGTATATCGTTTTACCATATGTATTAAACTACAGCTCCCTTGCAGGGCTATGCTTTAAGCAGCAGTTATTTATGAGACTGTCCCTGTCCTTTCTTAGCCTTGCTATTGGATCAGTGGGAGGCCACGCCCAGCAGTGTCCTGACCTGTGTCTCATCTGGGTTGATGCTCATGCAGATGTAAACACCCCCATGACTTCTCCATCAGGAAACCTCCACGGCCAGCCTGTGGCATTCATGCTCAAGGAGCTGCAAGACAAGGTGAGGAGAAACATCACACTTCACTAAAACAAACTGTATACGGGATCCCTTGCATTTATAGTTTTTCTTTGTGTAAATTGTCAGATATCACTTGATGGTCGATGTTTTTCTGTCCCCTATATGTTCCATATTACATCATCTCTTATCTGTCAACCGCAGATGCCAGATATCCCAGGGTTCTCCTGGACGAAGCCATTCCTGTCCTCAAGTGACCTGGTCTACATCGGGCTGCGAGACGTTGACCCTGGAGAGTAGTGAGTACAAACTATCACACACTTTAAACATATGTGACTGACGTGAACTTAATTTTCCAACATGTAGGGCACAGTGAAATTAGTTCCTGACGTTTCTGATTTTGTTTATTACAGCCACATCCTGAAGAACCTGGGTATCCAGTACTTCACCATGAGGGATATCGACAGACTAGGCATCCAGAGGGTCATGGAAGTCACTTTCGACCACCTTCTGGCAAGGTGTCTTTTCATTCATATTCATATTATTTGGTTTAATATACTTAACGTTTCTAAAAATGAATATAAAAAAAACAAATGATTGCGAGTAAAACACACTTTCTCACCTTTTCTTGAACAGAAAACAGAGACCGATCCACTTGAGCTTTGACATCGATGCATTTGACCCGTCTCTGGCTCCAGCCACAGGAACGCCAGTGAATGGAGGTTTAACCTACAGGGAGGGAATCTACATCACAGAGGAAATCCATAACACAGGTACAGATGACTACACATCCTGTGTAGACAGCTCGTGCTGTTTTAACAAACACAACAAATCATCAAAGTGCTTTTATTGTCAGGTTTTTGTGTCTCATGTGTGAATGTGCTGATGTGCAGGTCTGCTGTCGGCCATGGACCTGGTAGAAGTGAACCCCGTGTTGGGTGCCAACCGTGAAGCCATGGAGGCCACCGCCTCTTTAGCGGTGGACGTCATTGCGTCGTCTCTGGGACAGACGAGAGAAGGCGCTCACGCGTCCATTGATGAGATTCCCCCTGTGAAGGACGACACAGAGCAGCTCTGCCTCTGAGAGCGCAAAACAAAGCTATGAACTATATCAACATCATCCCTGAGCATTCCGCGAACAAAGACTGAATCTAAAAGTAGCTGAAGTTTTAATGATTTTATTCCCATCTCTTTGCCGTTTAGTCTCGTGTTGAATGAAACAAAATAATGTCTGGACTCATAAAACTCTAAAAGGGCTTTACAGATTTGAGGGGAAACGTTCACATTAATAATGCTGACACAAAAGCCCTTGACATAATTTAGAAACCACTTCACTTGCTGATGGGAATACTAATCACTTAAACAGCTAAACTAATTTATTTTTCTCCTGTGTGTAATAAGTGCAAGAGGACACAGCGGCCACATATTGTCCATTTGGTTTACAAGAGAATGAACCTGCCTCAGAGGTATGATAAACCAAGTTTGACTTAGTTTAAAGTCCACAGTCTAATGTGACGCAGACTCAAAAGTGTTTTGTGGCTGTGCCAGTTAGTAAAAACTAGTAATAATGTGTGCACCTTGGACCAGCTGTAGTTACTGTATTTTCTTTCTTACTTTTGTATTTTCACAATGAACCTACTAGAACATGTACTAGAATTACTGTGTATAAATATTTACTGACTACATCAGTATAAATTGGCTTAAAAACTGTTAACATCCAGCCATCTTGGATTCAAATGCTGGCAAAACATTTTGCATAACTAAGCTTGAAATTATTGAATTGGTCTTCGTTTGACTTGATGTGACCACTAAATGACTATTGTCCTTATAAAGGAGTTTATATTTTGGTCTTCCATAAATGTGATTGCACTTTTAGATCATGTGTACTGGTGTCTTATTTCCTCCTTAGTTTGATTCATTTTATTCTATTTCCACTATTTTAATACTAAAACTTGAGTCACACACACACACACTATATTAAATTCTGACTTGATGGTGGCCCTGATGCAAAGTCAGAACATCACCCAAGTTCCTATCCATCTAATAGTTAGAGATATTTCACTTTATGGTGTCATAAAGAGGAAAAGTAAGAAGATAATCAAAGTCATTAGGATTCATCCTCTGGGGACCATGAATGCCTCTACAAAATGTCATGGATATCATTTGAACTCTTGTTGAGATATTTCCGCCTGGACCATCCAGCACTGCTCCCCATAGTCTTTTATATAAATTGTTATCAGTATTGCTTGCATCATAGTTTAATAAGTTGCATTTATAACCTTCCCTACCCACACTTAGTGACAGCGAAAAAAGTTTTGCTTTTTAGTTTTTTTTTTTAAAGTAAGGTTTTGAAATAATGTTTCATAATAATGCAAAAAAGAAAAATATCTAATATCATCTTCCACCCCAACCTCCACTCTCCTACTGATCCACACAAGTAGGTCACCAAACATGTTTTTGTACTTGGCATCACACCAAGAAGGCATGACATCTATGCAGAAAAGAAAAACATTGTGGCAGATATGCCATTTCAAAAACACTGCACTAAAAATAACCTTATCACCTATTATTTGAGAATAAATTTCATCGTAACAGATGCTGTTTACCCAGCACTAACCTGGCCTGGTCTGCAGCTTCAGCCTGTAACAATCTGTGGTGACGTCGGCTCCACATCGGATGTTTTTTAAACTTTGGCCCGTTTGACTACCATCCCAGGAAATATCAGATCCAATGCAAACTGAGGTTAAAGATTAGTTTAATGTGTAGACTGTCAAATAAGGAATACCAAAGCCTCTTTCAAACTGTGATTTCTTTTTGTATGATACAGTGATTAGACAACATTATTAACTGTTATGAACATTGCATGTATTATAAGTTTCCACCCACTTTTTACCATTAACACCTCTGACTCAGATTTGGCCTCAAGTCTCAATACAGAGCTCATTACAACCGTTTGGACACTGAGCATGACGGCACAACAAGATTCAACTGGTGCCATTTCATCATATACTGTTTAGTATTATGAAGATAAAGTCTCTCAATCTGAGAATTTATAAAAGCTCCCAGAACTGTCAGTTACACATCACCATTACCAGAAAATATACACACGTGGAAGTGAGCAGATTGTACTCAGGCTTGAATAAATCCTCACAGGAAATCATGTCTGGGGTCTGTAGCAGCCAGCACACAAGTCCACAGAATCATCCTGCAGGGCATCATTGGCATTGTCTGATAAAACAGTGCAAATCTCACAGTTCAGTTTGTCCATGGAGTTTCTGTAGGTTTGGTCCATTAACAGGTTAGGTTCAAAAGTTCTTGTCAAATGAACTTCGCCTGCCTATGAACAGAATCCCCTCTCGGTAAAGGTTCACTTTAAAACCATCTCATCAACCTTAGATGGACTCTCAGAAACAGCTGAATGAAGCAGAACAGCGTTATTGCTACTGGATAGTCAGTGGAGACCGGTGGAGAGAGTCTGGGTTTGCCCTGCATCCAGAGCTCAAGACTGTTTTCAGATGGTAGCTTGCTCATTTCCGGAAGAACTTCAGATAAATTACAGCGCCCAGAATTGCCAGCTCCATTAAAATGATGACGCCTAACAGCAACTTGTTCGTCACAAGCCTACAAGACAAAAAGAAATTTAAAATCACCAAAAAGCAGAAGCTCTGTTCATTGTTCCACAAGCATTTACACAAGATACTGATCGCATTTTAGCAGAATACAGCAGGACTGCTGCCACTTCACTGGATTAAATACATTTCACCAGTATCACCAGTAGAACTGCAACAATTAGTTGATAAATCAATTAGTCAATTGAAAGAAAATCATTTTTGTCATTTCTTAACAGAAATGCTAAACATTTGCTGCTTCCAGCTTCTCAGATGTGAGGATTATTTTCTTTGTCATTCTTGATAGTAAAATAATATAGTTGAGTTTTGAACTGACAGAAACAAGACATTTGAACATCACCTTGTTGTTGGTGTTAACGAGTACAATACATCATACGATCATAAAAGCTACAGAGAACAGTACCATGCGTTTAGTGAGTAAACAAAGAATAAATCAAACGTACACCCATCAATAATTCAGTGCATCGATAAAAACGCACAAGATCAATTAAATGTGGAACCTCTTCAGGGCTCACTTCACTCACCGCCGTGCCATGGAACGAAGAATCTTTCTACTTCGACTGAGGTTTTCACCAGTATTCACCAACTACAAAATAAACAAAAGACAGAATGGATTTAACAACAATACAGTATCTACCCTAAACAGATTAAAGCTAATGCAGCATCACAATCTTATCCCGTACAGTAACACAATAACGTATAATAACATCTCACTCTGTTTCTGGTGCGGTCCAGCTGTTCCCTCTGCTCTCCCAGCTCCTCGATGATATCTGTGCCGATGTGCTCCGTCTCATCGGCGATGCGGCGACTTCGCTCAATACTCTGGCTGGCGTTGTTCAGAGAGTCTGTGCCCTGGAGCAGCAAGGTTCTCTGGGACTGCAGGTGTGTCTGCATAGGAGGTAAATGACACTAATGTTACAAGAGAAGAATAAATAAATTCTCAAATACTCTTACTCAATATTCCCTATTTAGTGTGCCATCTATTCCTCAAACTTCTACTTAATCAATTTATTGATACTCTACATTTCCCCAGAATTAGTTTTTACAGCAACTTGACGACCAAAGCTGACACTTTGCACTGATAGTTTGGATAGCTGAACCATTTCCTGCTAAATGTCCTTGTAATTGCAATAGAAATGTATAAAAGGTGCCCACTTTTTATAGGAATAAGAAAATAATAATCCCAAAAAAGACAGTAAATCCAGAAATGTAAAGGACTTGGATTATGACATAATAAAGGTGTTCATAGAAATATTGCAAGCAATTATAGACATGTACAGACATGTATGACATAGACAAGACATAATGAGATGACACCAAGCTCAAAGAGCAGTCCACTCACACTTTGTTGATTTTGTGATGAATAGATGCCAAGATGACTTCCTTCCACTGGCTGGAAAGAAGAACCAAAGCCAGAAGCAGAGTTTTTCATGTCCCTCTGCAGCTTTCCTAGATCCCGCCGATACAGGCGCAGCTTTGTACTCATAGCATTTCGGTGGGAGGAAGGGGCAGCACGCAGCTCTTCTTCCATTCCTTGTAACTGGAGACAGATAAGAAAATCGTTTTGAGTAATTCCAGAGAAAAAGATAAGATCTTTCTCTGTAAAGTGCTTTACACTTTACACACATATACTGTGACATGACCACGCAGAGCACACTGGCAGAACAACTACTGGATTTGGTAATGCTATAGTAAAATCAGCTCCACCTCCACCATTTTCTAAATAGTTGAATCTTTATTATAATGTAGCTTCTGAACCGTTTATGTGTATCAATCTAATTCTACAGTATGACAAACTACAGCCTCCAACATGAAAAAACACGTGTAACCATGAAGGCTGACTGCATTAGTTTGTACCTAAAAAACTGGCAACTGAGTGTATAGGGTAATAAAAAGTACCTATTCTGCATATTATATAATTTACTCTTTTTAATTTAGTATATTTAGTATTGATGCTTTCATATATATTGCTGATAATATTTAGTACTTTCATTAAGGCAATGAATGCAGGATTTTACATTGAGGTATTGCTACATCCAACACGGCTAACAACAGAGCTGTTTATCTCAAAGACTACACGACACAAATAAACTTGGGACTCTTCCTAAGTCACAAATAATGAGACATATTGTGTGTCAACGTCTTTAACCATTTAAGATCTACTGTGGTTTATAAGTTAGTAAAAGCAGGCAATGTTTTGCATAAAGCCGTTTAATGTTAGCTAGCAGATATCACTTCCAAAACAGGTAAACAGGAGAGCAGCTCACCACTTCCTCAGCCTCCCCCTGACTCTCATCGAAGGTCCTCACCAACCTCTTCCTCTCCTCTGCGGACACAACACAGAAACATCCTTTGTTTGTTACGCAGTCAGCCAACGTCAACATCAGCCGGTAAAACAACAATATAAACACTTTACCTCCGTGGCTTTTCAGGACTCTCTCTGGCATTAGCTTGAGCTCATCATACAGCGACTTGTAGATTTCGTGCAACTTCTCAAATTCCTCCGACGACATTTTGCATTGACTGTTAGCTCAGCAGCCTTTTCTTGAGAAACTAGTTTGTCCTTTTCTGTAAAAAAACACACACACACACAAAAACAACTAATTACAGTCACAACTGTGAGTTAATCTGGTAGTGTTGCTTTGATGATAATCACATCCCCGAGACTTTTCCGCATAATGGCCCTCGTGATCCAGTGTCTAAAATGCCAGACCAAAAATCAAACACAACCATGTTTAGATTTTATTTTCACAAAACAAAATACATACTTCATCTTACATTCCCCATAAAAAAATATACCTTACAAAAAAAAATGTAAAATCTAGGTGAAAACGACTTTAAAAGCACCCCGATAGCATTTGTACTCAGGCGCTACGCGAACAGCTTCCACTGCGCCTTCGGGGAGATGATCTGCTGCTACTGGCCTACTTACTAAACAATTTACGTTACAACAATTAATTGTACTTATTTATTTAATTACACGTGGGAAAACTTGAATGTAAACTTGTTGTGTTTGATTTTATGTGTCAATTTATATATTTACGTGATTACTCATTTGTTTCTGTTCGTGGTTATTGCTGCTTTACTCTCGTTTTTCCTTTTCTTGGGCGTTTGTATTGTTCTTGTTAGTTATTGTATCTAAAAACAATTTTATTATAAGGTCAAAAAAGGTTCCTGGAGGGGGGGATAAAAGTTATTAGAAAAATGACGTGTACTTGTATTAGGTTATCAGATTCCCTAAAGTTGTTTATATCCGGTTTGCCAAGGATGACAGGATTTGTCTTGTCATACTTAAATAAATACATTTAAATTAAAAGTATGTAATCTTAATGTTAAAGAAAATATATGTCCTCTGGTCAAGGCTGTAAAAAAAAAAAATATATATATATATAAATAAAAAAACTACAATCCCATGATGCCGTTTGCGGTACTACGCTCTGCACCCTTTTATGCTTCGACATCAGCTGTTCTGCCCACAGAGCGGTGGCATCTTGCTGGAGGAGACCAGAAAAGCGCACATCCGTGGTGTGATGTTGCTTTTATTAATTGTCGCGGGCCTCGGAGTGGTGACGTTACTGGTGATTTTATTCGCACCACATATAAGGTGAGCGGCAATCAATGCACTACTACTCATTCTGATAGAAATGCAGTGTTTTACTTGGTTGACAGGGCATTTACATTGCCCTGATGTTACTGATGTCACAGCTAATACGATGAGGTACGTTTACGTTATAAAATAACACCGTGCACACATTTAACCCAACCGATCGTCTTTTTAAAGTTTATTTTTTGCCTCACCTATTATTTCACACGAGGCTGGCTGGTTTTCTAAGCAGAAAATCAATGATACAGAATGATGGAGCTGTGGGAGTTCTTGCACAGAGATGAACCGTGAGTCTTCCATCTGAGCTGCTCGGGCCTATCAGGAGGCTGAGCGTGGGAGGAGTTATATCTGCATGCATTACTCCAACAGAGCTATTGGTTATGGGGCGGCCCTGCTTGGTGGCGTGGGTCGTACGACTTGACGCTCCGTACTGTTCATTATCCAACTTTCTCTATGAATAATTAAGCCAGGGCGTCCATATGTCCAATCCTGCAGAAGAGGCTACTAGTCATTCAAATACTGCTGTAGTTCAGTGCCTCTCGTGTTAATCAGTGGTCATTGTGTATGAACAGAAAATATGCAGCGGGAGGAGTGTGCAAGTCCGCAGCTAATCTGGATGGAAAGACAGTCCTCATCACTGGAGCCAACACAGGGATTGGGAAGGAGACTGCCCTGGACCTGGCAATGCGAGGTGACTTCTACACCCGTAATCTACCCTGTACCACAAACAGTAGTCTCCTCTGTAGGGCCACGTTAATGCGATTAAAACAGTCAATTGTTTATATCCCATATCATCATAATATAGAAAATGTACACAAAATAATCACAGATGTTCAGTTCAATGGACTTTACACTGTTAATGCATTACACGAGACAAAAACCTCAATAACTTGTTTCTTTCATTTTTTTATCACAATTTACTCAACTGAAAAAACAGATTTTTATAAAACGATGTCATGATTCGATCCCATCCTTACAATAAGATTCTTAAAAAACTCAATAAAAGGATTATACTAAATATTTGCCCAGTCATTATCTCTTGTCGTAAATAACAAAATGAATGATGGCTGAATTCCATTTGGCTGCTTCTGTCTCAGGGGCTTGTGATTGTTCATGCTGGTTCGCTGCGAAACCGTCATGGCTTACAGGCACGTCTGCTGTGATAAAACACCAACTGGATCTTACTAAAGGTGTTATATTACTGTTAATGTTGCATTGAAACATCAGCCTCAGTCCTTTAGAGCCGACCCTTGGTTGTTGGCTACGTTGTTGGGCACCTACTGTAGGACTTTTCATATTTTTGCCTTCATTTTGGTTTACACAACCTGCTAAGAAGTGGCTCTTCAGGCACCTTTTAAAGCTCTTATTAAATGGGTTTGAAGGATTTTTTTATTCAGCTATGCATCTTTTTGTGTGTAGTTTTGGTCAATGTGCTGCCCTTATAGAATAAATTAAATAGCATCCTAAATGTCAATCAAAGATCCTCAATACAAATATTGGGAGTTTATGATCTTTGGTTGACCTTGGCATTTTGTCGCAGCAGTGCTTTGCCTGAGTAGTGACATCAGATGTGGGTTAACTATGAAAACCATTATCCTACATCACTGAGCAACAAGCCTCGGCCAGGGCCCGCCTTCAGTAAACGCCTTCACGCATCACAAGCCAACAGAAGCGCCCTCCACCCTCTCTTCTTTGTATTCATGTACATTCTGTTTTTTTCATAGTTTAGCTGCTACTTATTTTTCACATGACAGGGGCTCGGGTGATTATGGCATGTCGAAACGTGGGAAAAGGAGAGGAGGCCGCGGCCAGTATACAAGCTGCGTATCCCAAAGCACAAGTGGAGGTTCGAGAGCTTGACCTGGCGGACACCTGCTCCATACGAGCCTTCGCACAGAAATTCCTGAGGGGTGAGCGGAGAGTAGCTGTTTGACACTCACATCTACCTGCAGAGACCGGCTGCCCTGCTTTGTTGTCACTTAGCTGCCATGTTTCTTTTTGTTGTTGTGATGTTCTTTTAGAGGTCAACCACCTTCATATCCTTATCAATAACGCCGGGGTGATGATGTGCCCCTACACAAAAACAGTTGACGGCTTTGAGATGCATATCGGAGTCAATCACTTGGGTAAGACTGTGCTGAAATCTTAAACCTTAAACAGAGACTGAAAACCTGACGGATCAGCTGACGAGTCATCCTTTGGATCAGAACATTTCGTGCACAATAATCAGCCTAATTAAGCAAAGAAAAAAAGACTGATGTTACGGCTACTAATCCTAACATTTTATTTATTACTATTTATTTTCTCATGCAGATGAGTTGTAAGCGGCAGATTTCGATTAGTAAAATCTGGTTGATTGGGGTGTTTTCTGATAAGACAAAGATGAACAAAAACCTAATATTTTTGTTTAGTTTTGGCCTGAAGTTGTCACTCCCATCTGTCTAATGCTTCTTACTGTAGGCAACTAACCCCTTTCTGTGGAAATACAATTTTAGCTCTACAATGCAGAGTTAAAGTGGGTTTACACTTCAGACAGGATCTCTTGTTCACCCAAAAAATACTATAGTAAATAAATGCTGTGTGTGTTCTTACGTCTGGCAGGGCACTTCCTGTTAACGTCCCTCCTCATCGGGCAGCTGAAGCGCAGTGCGCCGGCCCGGATCGTGGTGGTCTCGTCTCTGGCACACAACTTCGGCTGGATCCGTTTCCACGACCTTCACAGCCAGGGGAGCTACAACAGCGGATTAGCGTACTGCCAGAGCAAACTGGCAAATGTGCTCTTTGCCAGAGAGTTGGCACGTAGACTCAAAGGTACACAAACAAACACACACAAAACATGGGAGAATGGACAGGTGACCTGCTATGTTCTGGTCAATAGAGCAACAACAACTCGTCTTAACCAGCCTTTTTTAATGTTGTTTCAAGATGTAGCCCACAAAGGTTCATACAGTTTAAAATTAAGGGCTCGCTCTATGATACACATTATTAGTTGCAAAAAACACAGATGGTTCCTCCTCTACTTTTAGCATTTTGTAGGTCAAAGTCTTTAGAACAGGAGCTAATAAAATCTTTAATTCCACCGAAGAAAACATCTTTGAAATTCTCTTATATAAGCAACAGTATTTTCCAATAATCATCCCGATGCTGCAGATTTGAAAGAGGTCAGAATGTCGCCCTTACTGACGTGGGTCTGTTGTCCTTTCAGGCACCAACGTGACAGTGAACTCAGTCCATCCAGGGACGGTGAACTCTGACCTGACCAGACACTCGACTCTCATGACGATATTTTTCACCGTCTTCTCCACGTTCCTAAAAACCCCACGGGAGGGAGCACAGACCAGCGTCTACTGTGCTGTGGCAGACGAACTGCACTCAATCTCTGGGAAACACTTCAGGTAGGTGACAACAAGCTAGACATGTGTTAGGTTCACTTCAAAGACCTGGGCATCTGAAATCTGTTCTGAATGCCAATTCCACAGTTGTTACTCCAATAGGGAATCATTAACTGTTACATTTGAACATCTGAATGGAAATGTGCAATGATGAGGTATCAAACGTGTTTCTGCAGCAGCCATTCGGTAACCTGATCTCAAATGATTTAATAAAGAATGAGGTTTCATTCCCCAGTTTCTTATAAAAAACAAACCCACAAGCTGTAGGCTTCAGCACAAGCTAAACTTTCCTTTAAGACCAAAGGAAGAATGTTTGTCACCTTCAATCTACATCAAGGACTCCACGTTGCATCATGTGCTATTACTCTTGAAAATGAGCCTGACGTGTGCAGCAGTTTAGGACTGGAGCCAAGCTATGGATGAATTCATTTAATATTTCTTGTAAATAGTTATTTCCTGGTCGAGATTGGTTAAGTTAAAAGTTTAAAAGTTTTCTTATATAAATAAAAGTTATTACTTGCTTGTAATATTTAGGAGATTAATAATCGTTGTAGGAGTGACGTACTGGAAATGAAAATGTAATTCATCAGGTAGATGGGCAACATCATAACACTTTTATAATAAAATTATATAAATATGTAAACATAGGAGCAGGAGCACAGTCAGGAGTATAACCTTGAACGTACTCAAAGTATGTGTCACCAGTCAGAAAATAGCATAAAAAAAAGATCTTATAGATACAAAATGACTCAATTAGATGATACCAATAACTCTTCAGCAACATTCATGTCACCCCAAAGCCCTCCAGAGGTGAAGAAATAGAAAAGGACAAGAGAATTTAAGAGCAAACGTGTTTGTGTACACATGAAAGTCTTGTGATGCTGCCCATATACGCGATGAAGGTCAGATAGATAGAAACATTGTAGTGAAGTACATATTTCAGTGGTGAGAGACAGTGTGCGGGAGTTCCTCTCGCTGGGTTTGCAGAAATGACGTGGGAAAGTTACCCTCTGGAACCAGAGACACTGAAAATAGAGGCAGGCGTGTTTCAGCTCGAGTTCTTTCGACTCTCATCTGTTTCTTGTAACTCTGTCTATCTGGAAAGATACGCATCATTGTAAGTCGCCACGGACAAAGGCGATGATTCTGAGCGTTTAATTTACTGTAAATGTAAAACGTACTGTAGGGCAGAAAACACAGATAAGAGTGAAAAAGCACAGCTCGCCCCTTTTGTTCAATCAAATGTGTGTCTTCAAGGTAAAACGAGTCGTTTCTCGTCTCTGCCCTTGTCAAAGTGTTGACAGATTAAATAAATGATGATGCTAAACACTATTCATCATGCACAAGGTCAAAGAGGAACGAGTTCGCTGCGCTCAGTGATGACTCATGCCGTCATTATCCCTTATGTAATAATCATTCCCCCTCCTTTCATTTCAGCGACTGCACCCCTGCCTTTGTAGCCCCACAGGGGAGAAGTGAGGAGACGGCGAGGAAACTGTGGGACGTCAGCTGTGAGCTTCTTGGTATCGAGTGGGACTGATTCAACCATCCCACTTCTCAAAGGAGCCCTTATTCTTTCGGTTACCCTTCATTTCATTATGGTTTCGATGTCCTGTACTTTGAACGTTTCTTACCTTATAAGCAGTCAGGTAATACTGTAAGAGGTACTATAATGTGAAGTTGCTTTTTTTGTGTAATAATGCAGTAATTACATTATAATAACTTGAGGATTTTGGTGCTCCACGACGGCTCCTCAAACCAAAACCACTCGACTGTATTATCATGTAACCACAAATAACTTTTTGACTATATTTTTGTGACACAATGTGAATACAGTGTAGGCAAAAAAGCACCTTGATGTATTGTAATGCTGTAGGATACCGTGAAGGGTCAAGTCAGGGTAAATGACCAGCATCTTTATCAAATATCGTGTTCTTTTTGATTTCTCCAGAATTTGCAGCTAAATTGCTTGACTTTTGTGCCAGCATTTCTAAACAATTGCAGGGGTTCTTACAGCGTTTCCAGGTTGATAACAAAATGTGTAAACCATCTACTACTAGTGAGCCATGATTACTGCTTGAATGGCGTAAACGTATTTTGTGATAATTGTAATCGATGTAGGTTATAAGAAGGTTTTTCTATTTGAACCAAATCAGAGATAGAATCATGTCATTGCAATATTTGCAAAATGATTTTTTTCCCATGTGTATTGCCAAAAACTGCACATTCCTGGAGGAACTACAGTTTTACATTTATAAGAATCTCCCTACTCATGTTTCCCGCTCAGCATTCACATGCAAGGTTGCCAAGAGTTTACATTCTAGGTTTTATACAAGTGAAACATGCCTTTTACTACACTTACATTCATGTTCAGAGTTGAATGTTTACATATGATGTAAATAAATGGAAATCTTACTATAAAGGTGCTTGTATCAATCCTTTGAAATTCTAGTTTGAGATCTTCAAAATGCCGTCAGTGAAGTGAGTCAACGAGTCATCGTAAGCCATTAATGTTGAAGCTGAAACATTTACAGAAGTCACATTTGATCAGTGACTTATTCACTTTCTTGCCGAGATTAAGTTAGAATATTTTTAACACTTTTGTGTCTGTATGGAAAATATGAAGCTAATGCTATCAACCAGCTAACTTAGCTTAGCATAAAGACTGGAAACAGGGGAAAAGAGCTAGCCTGGCTGTGTCCAAAAGGTTTAAAAAAATCTCCAGTTAGCCTGGCTAACCATTTCCAGTCTTTGTGGTGGCAGTAGCTTAGCAATCTTCTCATCTAGCTAACCAACTAACTAAAGCCAAAAAAATGAATAAGCATGTTTCCCAAAATGTCTAACCCTTTGAACCCAAGAAACTGGGCAGCATTCAGCTCAATATACAGCCACATCTTTTATATATTAAAATGTTTTTATTGTTTCATTTTATTTTACAGGGGATGGAGAAATCAGTTACATTTCAAAATCATTAGTCCCTGCATCATAATCTTTTCAAAATTATTACCAAAAAGAAGTTCATTTATTTAAACTCACTAAGTATAAAGTGCGGCAGTGATGAGACAACAGTTCGACTTAAGGAGGATTAGAGTGCAAGAATATCGTATGTGTGCATCTCAGAAGCCTTCTTTACATCTCCTGCCGGTCAAAACTTATCATCACGGGAGGATTTGTCAGTCTGTCTTCAAACTAGTGCAGCAGAGGGAAGCAAGACAAAGGGACAACATATATCTCCTCTAAATAACAATGTACTTCTTGACCATGTAATGAGAGTTGTTCTGAAACTCATATTCTAGTATCATTGAAAAGCAGCTTCAGCTTATTCATGTAAGTGATCTGAAAACATGTTTTCTGGTAACAATGGTAGGTTTAAAAAAGAAAAAAAAGGCAAAACAAATGTAGGCAAAAGTTTTCAGTATCTGTGTAAGTTCATCATTACGGATTCACATCGTTCAGACAGATCAAGTCTCCCATTAGAACAAAGAGAAAAGCATGATTTAAGATTAGCGACACTCTATTAACTATTACCAAACAGGAGACACAAGAAGAGACAAAAACATTTGCCACCCAGAAACAAAACTAATGACTAGAGTTGATTTTCTGGATAATGAATTAAACTTGATCTATAAGTGGGTCCCTTTCTGTATCCAACCTAAAACAGTAAATTTCTCAACACCATCTTAAATGCCCTTAAATATTTTAAGCTCTGCTTGATATTAACTTCCCTTACCATAAGGGAACACACCCTGAACGCCGGCCATAAAATGTGCTTCCCAACATCAGGGTAAACGGCTTCATCAGGATTACAAAAACAAGAATGGACATTTTTGTTAGTTTCGTGTACTGTTCTTGGTGGAGGACACCCTCATTTCATTTGAGTAAAAACCTTATTCACATGCAGAGACAAGGAGGACAGAAAAATTAAGAAGAAAAAACAACACATTTATCAGAGGCCTTCTAGTCAGTTAAAGATATTTTCCCTTTTGATTGAGGTAGGAGATCAATCTTAGTCAAATACTGAGGCACAGATATGCTTATAATCCATGTAAACGGCCGCATTGTTTACATTGCAGTTGGGGATTTCTTATGTAACAGTTGCTGTCACTCGGGTGCAGCAACATTGTTCCCTCCCAAATCCTGTACAGCAAAATATTTGAGGAAGGGAAATAAAGCACGGTGGTGATTCAAACACATCAGGGTTTCTAGATGTTTCCACTGAAATAGAAGTGTAGATTACTTATATTATAATAACCTGCAGGTGAGGACCAACATGTAATCTGTGCAACTCCTGCTGGGTACAATGTGCAGTCACATTTATCTGAAAGCTTACTAATCCTTCACCTGGGTCCTCTTATTTGCAGCTCGTCTGTTTTTACGCGCTGTACGTATAATCCCTTGTTATGCCCACCGTGCCTTTACCTGGCATTGGGTCGGCTCTGGCGCGCCTGAGATGACTTGTTGTGGTGCTCAGACAGCCACTGGCGACAGATGTTCAGCATCACCGAGTCCTGCGCTCCCTCTGCGGCCTGAAGGACGTCCTGGACCAAGGGGCGGCCCCGGCTCGGCTCCAGCTTCACCGCCAGCAGGTACGCTGGTCGCAGTTTACTGCAAAGCAGGTAGGCTTTGATCTGCAGACAGAGAGGGATGACGTGATGAGAATTAGACATCAGTAGTATATTTGCATCCACCTGATGTTTTTAAAAAGACTGATTTCAGTAGAGAAGATGGTAATTCTGCTGGTTTGCTCAAATCAGTGGCCAGATAAGAATGGGAGGAAAGAGTAAACAATGACACGACCAAAGTGAACTGAAAACGGGGTCATTGTGATTTCTGTATTTGTAAGAAACAGCCTTTGGCAAGAAAAGCAGACAATGACAGACAGAGAAGAATAAAATGCTGTGCAGTCAGGTTCACACTACCTTGCTTTCTGTGCTCTTGGCCTCTAGAATGAGACTTTCCAGCTCCTTGGCCTAAATCAGATAAAAGGACAACAAAAGCTTTCATAACCAAACAGACAACATGGAGCCACGTCATGGTCATGCGATTTGTTATCATAGTACGCTCATTGTCTATCTTCATTCTGCGATATTCAAAAGGTTTCTTTCACTCACGTCAGCTGGTGCTTTATCAGCAAGGGAGACACAGCTGAGGACGAGGGCATCGCAGTCGTTTTTGGTGGCAGTGCCTGATTCTCCAACACATTTGAGCAGCTGCCGCACGGCTCCATACTGCCTCTGTCGGACGAGCCTTTGGCCGGCCCGCACGTAGACCGCCTGGGCCTCCAGCTGGAAGTCCTGAGGCAGGAGGAGCGGGAGAAAGACAAGACAAACATTTAGGAAAACCACTGTGATCTGTGTTGTTGTAGTGCATTCTGTGCACAGCGAGTTAATAAAAGCTTACTCTTATTCTTTTGCTTGTCGACATCAAGGTTATAAAATTATGTTTTCACTTTTTTCACTACAGCTGGACGGAGGGATGCGTTTTTGTTATTATTTTCGTCTGTTGGCTTGTTATGTCACAGCGTTGTGGATGGATTTACAGGGGACATTTGTCACGGTACGAGGAAGAACTGATTAACGGTGACAAATGGAATATGTTGGCAGAGGTAAGTACTCTGCTTAATCCGAAAACATGGCAAAGATGTTCTCATATGATTCATACCTGTATGACTCTATATGCAATGCCAAATCCCTCCTCTATGTTTTTTCCTCCAAGCATCACCTGCAATATGACAAAAGACATATCAGTGATTTTATGATAAACACAATGCTCTTAAATATACAGAAATATAGAAAAAAATCCCAATCAGGCATTTTATATTTTACATTTATTACAAAATATGTTTTTAATGAGTTCAATTTTAGCATCTTCAGAGCTAAAGTGCTTAAGGATGGATTGTTTGTTTCTTTGACCTTTCACATACCTCCCACATCTCTAACCCAGGTTATTAATACACACATAAAGTCAGCAGTGAGGTAGTGGGCCACTTCAACTAAATTAATCTATGTTAAGATGATTATGGATTTTGAAAGTACAAGAAGTAAAGTACCGGGATAATCACAACTGGAACCTCACCTTGCAGGCAACCTCAACTTTCATGGGGCTTCCTCCAAACAGTGTCGGTGGTGGGCTGGATCCAGGGGACTTGGGGGAAGGGGTGCTGGTCTGTGGAGACTTGGGGGAAGCTGCAGTCTCACAGCGGTGGAGGAAACGGGTCACCTCCAGCTGAAGCTCAATTGTGTTCATGTGCCTAATGAAGATAAGACAGGAGAGGACCACATTTACATAAAAAACAAAGCATAGATTTATTTATTTAATTTAATTGAAACAAGAATATATTAAATAACCTGGAAACTTCACTGGACGACATCATCTTCCTGAATGAGTTGACCTGAGACTTTTTCCTCCCAGCAACACGACCCTGCTGCTCCTGCAGGTACGTCCTCAGGTGCTCTTTGGCTCTGACCAACCAGCGCTGTACAAAGGTCAAGGTCAAGTTCAAGTTCAAGGTCAAGGGGAGGCTTAACTTTCTCTTATGAGTAGGGAGATTTTTAAACAGCATATCTGGGGGGGGGGGGGCTGTACCTGCTGTTCTCCCAGCTGTAGGTAGGAACTGGCTCCATGTGTGAAGAATCGTATACAGGTCATGGCCGCCCGCACATGATCCTGTCCAGGAAAACAGCATTTTATATATTAGGTATTGTTTGATTTCCTGTAAAAAACAACATCACTCTCTAACAACATCACTCTTTGATGCAACATTATAAACTTAAAACTTCTTTGTATGTTCTATTTTTGGCACTTTTGCATTCGTTATTTGACTGTATAAAGCAGTAGTTCCCAACCTAAGGGTCGCAAGATAAATCTAAAGGTTTGCGACACAATTATTATTAAGAAACTAAACTTTGCTACACAAAATTGTTTCTTTCATCTTTGCCATTTTTTCCTATCAAATATTGTATAGTTTTACCTCTTTGTATAGAGGGTTCATAAGCAAAAAGAGCTGGGAACCACTGGTTTAATCTATAACTCTTTTGTACACGAATTAACCAAGAGGCCAACAGGACGCTCCTTTGTCAAGCCAGGAAACTCTGAAACTTTCTTTTTACTTGCAAATGATAATTCAAATCTAAAATGCTTTCAACACAAAAAAGAGAAACTCTAACCATCATGAACTGCTGGATCTGGTAGAGCGTGTTGTAATATCCCCGCCGCTGCAGGAACTGGCAGGAGGAGATGAGGTAGCGGCTGCATGTTTCCAGGCCGGGGTCAAGTTTTTCCAGGATCCCCTGCAGCATGCCAAGCCGCCCCCGCTCCAGGCTGGACTGCAACACACCCTCTAGAAACACCTCCTCTGGGCAGTCCTGAGCCAGGATAAAGTGGAAAACAATGTCAAACTGTTTCAGACAAGAAACATCCACTACATCATACTTAAATATTCATGTTAGAAGAAGATGGTGCAGTCATATTTGGTGGTAAGCTTATTTAATTTCTATATTTGAGCAAAACCTTCAATACACTGTTATTTGTACAACCTTTTTCAATGGTTTTATCAACCTACAGCTTGTTTCTTTGGTGCAAACAGGATACTAAAATGGACTCTGTTGCCATTTTTGCACAATTCAAAGAGAATCAGAGTCAAATTAAAGTCACTTGGACCGTGTTTACTGGACAGAGTTTGGGTAACCTGACATTCTGCCAGATTTGAGATCAGAGGTGTTAAATCATATCTGGAGTTGGATCCGATGGTCTTCTGACTCCAGAAAAACTACACCACAGAAGAGGAGTTCTTTTTTCAGGTGCCATTTATTGTTCTGACTAAATGTTTACTGGATGTTTAATTCACACCTCCAAACATGCTTAAAACGTCCCACAGTGTCTTTCAGGACACGTTTGACAAGCTGAATGTCTTCAATGTACATAAAAAAAACTAAGCCTCACCTTGTTGAGCAGGTACGTCAGGGCCTCTGTCATGCAGTCATGACGCATATAGAAGCTGATCAGTGCTAGGTGAGTGCCATATGTGTTCAGGTAGTAGAGACACTCCTGGTGAAGGCTGCTGCTCTGTGTCTGACCCTCTGGTCGATCCACAGGACCGCCTTCACACAGGGCGTCCTCCAACTCCCGCAGGGACGCCAAGATGTCCTCACTAAAAGACTGACACACGACATCACACACACACACACACACACGGTTTATATTTATATCTGCAAATCAGTATAAAAAGACCTTCTAATTCTGATTTAACATTAAACAACGTAAAGCTTATTGTAGTGGTGCTTTCATCCAAAGTACAGTCTGATAAAGTCGGACTAGCGGTAGTTCCTGAAGAATACATAACCACATTTACTTAAAGTAGTCCTGGCCAATAAAAACACACAAGATGAAACTTTGGTAACGCTTGACGTGACCAAACAAAATGCCTAAGGTGTAATGAACCCGAGCTGGGGTTGTTAAGTCTTGTACATACTTAAATCCAGGGTGTGCACTCCACAGGAGTAACTACGTGTCTTCTACAGTGTTACTGTTACATACACATTCTGTCCTTTTTGAAGGAGGAAGTGTTTGGCAAGTTTTCTTTTTTCTTTGCAAAAACCAGAGTCCAGTCAGAGTGCTTTAGTTGCTAGCAGCATGAAACACATTAAGCGTTGTTTTAGTTATATATTAGCATTTGAGGATGATGGGTGCAGCTGATGCCAAAGAGATGCAAGTTGGGAAATATCTAACTTGTTTACAGTGTAGTACTCACTCAGGATACATTACAGGAATTACAAAGGGAGAGCGTGATACATTTCCTGCTTCTGTATGGGTTATAATGGAGGCCTCAGATGCTGCAGAAGTGATGCTGGATGATGTGTGTTCCTACCGTGGCCAGAGTGGGTTGTACATTGGTCTCCAGGTGCTGGACAACCTCCTGCAGCAGTAAGGGACCCAGGTTGAGTTGGTTGCGGTCCACTGGAGCCTTCAGGCAGCGGGCAAACTTCTCCCTCGCTCCTGAAAGGTTCCCTGCCTTGAGAGATGCCATCCCCCATGCCTGCCACACGCCGCCCGGGTCCAGGCCACTCTTGGTAGACACCTAGCATAGCAGCCAAACAACCAGTGACAAAAACGGCCATGGAATTAAATCTTCTGTGATTCTACACTCCCCAAACGTTACAGGTGAGGGTTTAAGACAACAGGCTTTCTGCCCCATGAATGCTGTTTTAGAGACTTTAGAGACCACCAGTCAAAAACATTAACAGATTTTTATCTGACATATTTAAATTCAGTACAACTGCATTACTACTCATTAACTGCCTCACCTCCACTGCCAGCCGGTAGTGCTCTGCTTCCAACAGCTGGTTACGGAGACGTGTGACAGCAGAAGTCTCCAGGATGTCATCCAGAGAGGGAATATATTTGTAATTGGCCGTCACAAGAATTTTAAGCACGTCTACTTTGCTGATGTAACTGTGGAAACAGAATATAAGAGGAATCCAAATTGTGAAACATCGAGTGTATGTATGTTTGTGTGAGACACACAGACAGAGGTATAGCAGATACAGTGCACGAGATCACTATATAAGTAGTGATACACAGGAGCATGCAGTGAGTATTGTATGTTGTGATCTGTTGGAAGTCATTTCTGCTTTCTTCCGGTGGTTGACAACTTATCAGACGTGACCTCAGGCGTCCTAATTTGGTGAACACGACTCATCTGGTGAGTTAAGAGCCAACGACTAAAGCTGCATTAGTCAATATGTTTTAGATTAACAATAAATTACAGTGAAGAACCCACAGAGAATTATCATCCACCTCTGCAGCTCAACTCAACCTTGTAGGCTCTTTCGACCTCTAGCAGCCAAAGAGTCGGAACCAAAGCTAAATGGCTGGTGAATATTATATTTATATTGGTCAGGTGGCCAAAAACACAACTGCTCTGTGGTGATAACGCTGTTCTGCCTCTGTATCGTCTTACAAAGTTGTTGTAGCTAACATGTTAGCCAACAACTGTGTCCTTGCATATCTGTCAATGTCAGTGGTGCGTGCCAGTCAGCTTGTCCCTGAGTTATTCTGCCCACTTGTGGCTAATAATATGCCTCTCTTCAGAGCAGACATTTTGACTTGTGATAGGAAAAAAATAAACATTAACGATGGCTCGGATCTATTCCAATAAGCCATGACAGTGTGACAGCATGCACAATAACAAAACCCTGAAACTGAAGCAGCTAAATGGAATGCAGCCGTCATTCCTTTTATTATTAAACCCTGTGCTTGTCCTACTGTCACATTTCAAAAGGTCTTCTGTGAAAAAGGCCTATAGATTAATGCCTAGGCTTAGAGCACGCACGCCCGCAGGCACCTCCTGAAACTGTCAGAGCATGTACAGTGTGCACGTCTCTATTGACCACTCCTGTTTTTGTTGCGTCATTACTTCTCTTCATATACTTCCTAGAAAGCTACAGCCAACGACAACCTGACTAGAGTAGTCTAACTTGTAATTGAAAACACGCCTAGGGGCTTGCAGGGCCTTTAACAATACCAAGAAAAAAGTCAAATGTTTAACTCTCAGGCTCTGTAACCTTATTGTCCTTCCACAGCCTCAGATGACACTGCACTCATATCTATCTTTAGATGTGAGTTTCTGACGCTCACTTTCGCGCCATCTAAATAATTGCCCTGCGTCCTTAACAGAGTAGAATACATTTTATTGTCACTTCACAAGGCGTGAAAATTGTCTTTGGTCTCACCCAGGAAAATTTAAAACACGTCCAAAAGATAAAAGCCTGACATTAACAGAACAAATATCTCTCAGTTGTACAACAGTCAGCACGTCCATACCCCCTGTGTACAGCTTACATTCTCATATTTAAGTTTACTTTAGTTTATTGACCACATTGATTGCATTTGGAATAAAAAAAACCCTCTTAGATCTCGGGGGTCTTCGATAGTGTAGCAACTCAAACGCTGTGTTTAGTCAGTGATAAAAAACACAAACAAATGTTACAAACTGTTTACATCACAGTGACCTACTTACATCTTACCTGTCACATAAGGCGAGATCCTGGCTGCGGCCAACCTTAACAAACATGAGCTTAGCGCTGAACAGCAGCCGCCGCATGATGTCGGTGAGCAGACAGGCGTCCACCTCTGGATTGGTCAGCTTGCGAGACAGAGAGCGGCAGTGGCTGATGAGCTGATGACCACAGGCTGTCCGGTCAGTGTGCAGAGACAAGACCGCCACGCAGAGGTACGCACTGGGGGCCTTGAGGTTTTAGCAGAAGACCATGATTAGTCTTACTGTATTCACAGGGTTTATTTACTAAGGCGAGTAACTAGAATTTATTTACAGCGCATGTACCTTCATTCATAAGTTTATTAAAGCAGTTTACGCTGTGGTACTTAATGCAAGACATCTGCAAAGAGCTGAGAACGGCTGATCCTGTGTGATGATGAAATGCTCTGAATCCACACCTGCTCGTAGTAGAACTCGCTCCGCAGCAGCTGGTTCTCTGCGGGGTTTGTGCTGAGCTGGATCTGTCGTTGGACCACTTCAGGCAGATGCAGCATCCCATCCAGAGCTTCCTCTGTGACCACGGGGCTTCCAGCCACTGCACAGAGACAGAAGCTCATCATTACAGCCTCGATACATTACCGATTTGAGAACGGCTGCAATTTGGATATTCCCGGTGGCAGCAGGTGTGCTTTTTTAGAATGTATCAGGATTTATTATTTATTACTCTGATTAAGCGAAAAGGAAATAGCTTACATCAAAGTGGCGACATAACATTTTATTTACCTTCAGCTGGTTCCAGCTCATCGTCTGAACTGCACATGGAAAAAAAAGAAAGCAACAAAAACACATTTCAAAACACAGTAACCTGTCCAGTTTTACATGCATCTACATCCTTTCTTGCAGGGTTCCCACCATGCCCACCCCTCCCCCCTTCGAAATTCCAGGACTTTGACAGCTTTAAAGTTTGAGCATTTTTAAACCCCAAAAGTTATTCTGTCTGATTGTTTTTGACACATAAAAGTGATCTTAAAATACACTACCGTTCAAAAGTTTGGGGTCACATTGAAATGTCCTTATTTTTGAAGGAAAAGCACTGTACTTTTCAATGAAGATGACTTTAAACTAGTCTTAACTTTAAAGAAATA
>JAVQJD010103394.1:0-17291 GCA_036023655.1 Nannoperca australis | reverse complement strand
TGTGTGTGTGTGTGTGTGTGTGTGTGTGTGTGTGTGTCTACACTTTGTTATCCAGACAGTACCGTCTGCAGATCTCAGGCAGCTCCTTACGGCTACAGCAAGACACAAATACAGACTTTCTATGATTGAAATAAAAACGGCCATTAACACACCAGAGATAAGTCTGAATGTATTTTACATTCCCGATAGATACCAAATATATAAACAATGATGCACGAGACGTTTCAAAGATTTCTCTTTAAAGGAGCAGGACGGCTATAAAACACCTTTTCTAAATACTTCTGACATGAACGAGTTTAACTGGACTTTATCACATTATTGCACCGTTTTATCAGATTTTCTTTATTTCATATTGTATTCTTGACTTGCCTTCTGCTTTTATTTTGTAAATCTGTATATATTTAACTCCTCAATTTCCAAACTAACTAACAAAGTAACTTAAAGCTGCTGTTAATGGTGACGAAGAGTGGTGAGGAAGAATGCCCCCTGTTAACTTATTAAACTACTTCATTTCTCTGGTCGGCTCCTGTTTCACATTTCATCATTTCAACACTTCAAGAGTCTAAATCAAAAATCTTCATTATCAAGTTGCCAGAAGATGAACAGCTGAGGAGTGTTTACTGTGTGTGAATATTTGATGGGAAATCACAGCCCACAACATCGAATTACATCGACCCCCCCAGGAATAATCTTCAGATTGTTTCCATATCAGATGATTTCAGCGACTTCTTGGCTGAAACTCAAATATTTGTTGCCAGAAAAGAAAATCGTCCATTAGAGTAATATAATAAGAGACTCCACACAAACGCTGGAAGGATGTTTTTCTTTGTGTGTGTGTGTGTGTGTGTGTGTGTGTGTGAGAGTGTGAGTGTGTGTGTGGTTGTTTGACATGAGTCCTGGCTGTCAGGATGAGATCTGTTTTCCATTACACTAATTGTCCCTGTACAGCCGCTCCGAGCCAAAGACACTGCAGGATGTCACAGCAGTGTGTGTGTGTGTGTGTGTTTGTGCGTGTGTGTGTGTGTGTGTGTGTGTGTGTTTCCTACCTCCTTCATCTGCCTCGTTGTCCTCAACAGAAGACATGGAGACTCCCAACTCCAGACACTTTTTCATATGAGCCTTAGACTTCATGTGCTTCGTCAGGTTTCCTACAAAACACACACACACACACCATTTAATGACCCCTTCGACGAGTCTTACTGGAAACAGAGCTTGTTTTGCTGCATCGCCACAAGAGTGAAAGAGAAAGAGGGTGAAGTGGAAAAAGAAGCGCTGGACGAACAAAGGTACGATTTACAAATAACACATCATTTATACATAATGTGATTTAATGACACAATTGCTCCGTCTGGTCTGAACTCTGAGAAATCAGATGCATCCACTGGACATAAAAGAGAGTGGGGGGGGTAGCGTGATGATCCGAATGGTTCCTCTACCCTGATGAGGAGCACATTTATCAGATGATTTTGACATTTTCTTCATTTATCTAATGGTCAGATTTCCAGGCCCTCCTTGAAAAGTCCATGTCTACGTTACATTCAGATCCATAGACAAACACAGCATAAAAAATGTTGCCCTGCCTTTCGTCTTGAAGGCGAAGTTGCAGAACTTGCAGACGTACGGCCGGACGTCGGTGTGCGTCCGGATGTGCTTCTTCAGCATGCTGGGCTTCTTGCAGCGGATGCCGCACTCCTCGCAGATGTATTTCCCTCGACCGCGGCCACGGACGTAAACGTAGTCCTCATTGGATTTGTACCTGGAAGACAGAGCGAGGAGCAAAGACTGCATGGTGACGTGTGTCTTTGTTTGCTTCAGCAGTTAAATAAACGAGATCTATATATCGATCACAGGGGGATCTTCTTGCAGATTAGCTAAATGCTAGTGCTTGCTAACTTCACACATTCCCGCCACCAACGAGCTGCATCAGGTGATGCTGGTCTCTGGATTTTAAATTAGTAATACAAGGAATTACAACTTTTCTATATAATATATACATACATATAATGTATATTCAAAACTTTCCCCAAAACATTCAGTTAATTCCAAACCAACTTCTCCAGGACTTTTATGATGTGTTAGATACCTAGAGAGGTTCTATGATTAGCATGATATGATATGTATGTATATGAATATTTTATGACCAACTAAAGCCTGACAGCTATAAAAAAAAAACACTGAACTACCAATTAATGCATTATTTAATGACATTGTGTCTTGGAAATAGGCTCATTTACAAAGTCTGACACTGGGGCAGCTCTGCTCAGCGGGTTGGGATTCAACTCAATTCACCATATTTGATTAATTCTCTAAGGGGCAATAAAAAAGTACCATGACAATAAATACACAATGAAGCATAACTTCATAACGTTCTTCACTCATATATTCTTTTCTTTGTTGTGTTCTCTCTGACCCTTCTCTTCACAGAGAGGTCAGAGGTCAGCAGGCGCTCAGCTTGAAAGCAGCTGAAATAAGAGTTCAGTCACCGTCAGTGTGCAAATGAAAATGAACAATGCAAACATAGATTGACTGACAGATTGAACCTCCCTGAATCTCTAATGAGCACATCCTGTACATGGATGTTTAAACCTGGCATGAGACTGTACCCAACTCTCCCTTACATGAAGTTACTGGACCTGATATTGGACTTCCTTTTAGGAAAAATGTAAAAACAGAAATAAAAAACACTTTACAGGTGAAAAATAAACTGTTAATAATCATTACATATTGGCTGGTATAAGATAATAACAACAGGATCTACATATCAGGAAAAAAGGGCAAACAACAGGTTTGCTGACACAATATTATAATAATTTGTTCCAATATTTCTTTAATCTTGGTTTTGTTGTGTTGATTACATTTCACCTCAACCCGGGAGAAATAAATCCCTCTTTGGTTTTAACCCACAGACGTTTGCAGCTGCAGAGATGTCATAGTTTTAAGGGATCACAAACTAAAACGAGAAACAATGCAGCGTGTTCACAGTCTTTGTGCTGGACCTTTATTTCTAAAAACAACAAAAAAAGACAACCACAGTCCTCCTTCCAGTCCCACTTATTCTGTTACATCCTGTCTTTTTCACTCAGGCATGAGTTTCTATCCTGAAGGAGGCTTGGAGTGAAACAGCGGACACTTGGCAGCAGCATCAGTGCCTGACTGCACGAGTCTGTCTGTCATGGAGGGAAATCACCACCAACCACGAGTCAAATGATGCTAAATTGTGTCTTTGCCGCAGAAGCATCACATTCAGGTTCAATGGTGTTTTTTATAAATGCAAAGATATTGCATTTATAATGTCCTGTCTGCAGGAGGAGTGGGTTATGGGTAGTTCAGGGCCTCGTGTGATAAAAGAGGCCAAATATCAGGTACATCAAACAATCTGCATCTTGTCTTTCAACTGCACCGCCGAGTGGGAAATACCTACGAACGCTCGTCTGAGCCGAGACGTTTACACAGCTGCGGACGCTTACCAGAATGAATTATGATGATTATTTTGTTTTATTCTATTTTATCCAGGGCACACGGTAAGATCATAAAGCAGATTCTCTTTCAAAAATACTCAAACTTTCAAGAGACTTCTTCTCTCTGCCAGAACTTGCACTTTGTGGATCTCTTTCATCCAGAACGACTTCCATCCTGTCTTGTTTTTTAAAAGGACTGCTGTGTGTGTGTGTGTGTGTGTGTGTGTTGCTTATTGCTTGTACACATACTGTTTATGTAAGTGCGTGAGTGTAAACGTGTGTGTGTGTGTGTGTGTGTGTCTTTGCCTGTTTGCCCTGTTTGTGAGCTTTTATCCACTTATTGCTTCTAAAGTGTCCTATGGGGACAAAAGAGAATAACTTCACTGTCTGCTGCATTTAATAACTCCCTGCATGTGTGTGTGTGTGTGTGTGTCTGCACTGTCTGCTCCATTCAGTAACCTTGGTCTTATTGGCTCTACTGTAAGACTATACAACATTATAATAGTGCAGGAATGTCTCAAACTACAGGGGTTTCTAGTTTAACGCCCTCATTCAGCCTTTATTTGACCATTTAATGCACATTTTAGAACAAATTCCTGTGTTTTCTAAGTGGAAAATAAGCTTTATGCGACTTTAATAACATCATAATTAATAATAATGGATCTTCTTGGTTTCATTGCTATCGAACAAAATCCTTCATTGCCTCCAAATCCATATCAGATCGCTTTGTGGTAATCACGTAATTACAGTCACCGTCATCTCGGTCAAATGGAAAATGATCTCACCACATGTCATCTTTAAATGTAGGGCTCGTTATCGTAGAGCCAATATGATACCTGAGCTTCAGCACCAGTACCAATATATATAAATCTGGAAATATTATATCTTTCTACAAATCCCCAAATAATAAATCTACAACAGAAACAGCTGGACAGTGAAGTTACCTAAATATAATACAGTTTCACATACAGATTTAAATCCAAAAGAACAAGTAAAGATTAGTGGATCAGAGCTAACATTTAATGCGAGTTTCAGTACTTCTAATTACTCTAGAAATGTTTTAATTCTGCAAAAGATTTGTGTGTTGTGTGAGCTGCATGTTCAGGAAGCTGGACGCTTTTAAAGAAAGCTAATAAAAGATATGAAGTCCTACTGGAATAAACAAAGTGAATACATACTACAGCTGCTGATGTGTGAAAAAGCTTTTAAAAGACACCTAACGAGGGACAGATCCCACTTCTCACCAGTCTATAAAAGTGAGAGCAAGAATTATGAAATTTGACGTCCAATTACAGCAATGCAGCTCAAGTCGTTAGCCTGTGATGGGTTTACCAGGCTCCGGCTCCTGGACTGACTCTCAAAGGCACACATTAAGCCCAAAGAATGGGCTCAGGTTTTTTTTTTTTAAACCTAAGAAGATTTTCCGATTAATCATAATGAAACAGATGTCCTTAAAGTTCATGAAAAGGTTATCTGTGTTCATTTAGCTGAATACTGAGAGCGTTCTTTATGTGAGGGACGAGCAGCTGCTGTACGTGGAGGAGTTTAGGTTTATTCAGTCTGAGATCCTCAAGCCACGTTTTCTCTTAATGTTCTTCAATCTCGGCTGAAAAAAACGTTCTGAAACTTTCACCATGCTTTTTTTATTTTTATTATTCATCTCATTGTTTTACTTGTCGTCTTTATTTTTGTTTCGTTTTAGAGTTTAAATCTTCATTTTGCACATTTGAAGCACCTTGTAACCTTGTTGTAAAAGGTCCTGGATTAACATTTTGCCCATTATGGATGATACTGCGCCTGGAACAATACTCAGCCTGCTATCACACTCAGACACTGCTTTGATCGGTAAGTTGACTGATTGATTCTTGACTCTGAAAAGTACCTTCATTTAGTTTGCACTCGGGTCTCTAGCCTTCTCAGTTTCAGCTGGTAATGTTAGAAATCCCAGATCCCAATCACTGTCAAAATCTCACCAATTACCCCTCAACAGGAGCGATATCTGTGCACCAGATGTCACTGACAGAAGAAACCAAACCAGAGTGACTGAAATGAAAATACACTTTCAATGGAATGGATCAGTGAATACGAAGGGTTTTCTGATCACAGCAACACACTGATGTAATCATACCAGCTATACATCTATTTATAAAGATGGATGTGTGAGTTTTGGCCGGACCTACCCGCCCTCGAAGATCTTGATGCGGGTCGGTTCGGTGGCGGGCTGTTTGACTGAGACCTCCTTCTCTACCTGCTCCTCTTTCGAACGGTCCCACGACACTACGCCCTTCATCTTCCTCCCAAAGTTACTGACGTCAACTGGCATCAGCTCCGGCTTCAGCTACACAGGTGAGAGAATCAAGAAGGAAAGCGTGTTTGAGTTTCTCTGTTTTGGCGTCCGTGCATGCATTTGGTTGTATGCTAACATTGTTGAGATTCAACGTTTGACATGTTTACAGGGCGTACCTGATCAAACCTCAGCTTCCAGGCCACAGAGGACACCAGTTTTCCAGAGCTGGGTGGCGACATGGCTGCAGTCGTGTCCATGGAGTCAGTGTTTCTCCTCTGCTTGGACCTTAGCAGGGCCAGCGCAGCCTTGGTGCTGAGGTTCAGAGGATTGGGGTTGTAGGAGCTAACACACCATGAACTGTAGACGGAGCTATGCAAGGCCGCTTGGGTGCTGTTGGGTTTGGTGTAGTTCAGGAAACACCAGCTGACTCTGCTCATGGTGCGCAGGCTGGGGAACTGGAAAAACTGCTGAACATCAGCCACATCTGTGAGTAGCAGAGTCTGGCCCACTGCTCCGGATAATCCTGCGTTTTGGTTGACAGCTAACTGAACCAGCATGCTGACAGGGATTTTACTTGCTGTCATTGTGCTGTCAGTGTCTTCTGCATCATTGGAGGACACCATAGACTGGGGGCTGGAGCTGGGCTCTGGGACAGAATCGTCCACATCGAGTTCCTCTGGGGAGTCCCGGCCACCGGACCCCGGAGACCGGTCCGTGACGATCTGGAGAGGAGGGGTGAAGCTTTCCACCCGGGGCACATCAGGGAGGTGGGGGGCAGAGGAACGGACAGGAATGGCAATCTTGGTGGCAACGGGGAAGTCGCTTAGTGGAGGAGAAGAGGACATCCTTTCAGAATCATCCATGGAGCCTTCGCTCTTCAGCCTAGCTCGCTGAACTCTGCCCTGCCCCTTCTCTCGAGTTTCAGTGCCACTCAGCTCCACTGCACTCATCTCCTTGACAATCTGCCCATACATCCTCTCCTCCTTCACTCTTTTCTGCTGCTTAGTCTCAATGAAGAGCTCCAGAGAGCTGGCAGGGGAAAGCATGCGCTTGCTGCCTCCAATGCCAGATCCTGAGGCATCTGTGGTGGATATGGTGCCTGACGTCAGTGACAGCGGGATCCCTGTGTTCAGGCGTGGCTCTGGGAGTGAATCTGGAACCTTCCAGAGTGGATAGCGTGGCGCTGCACCATTGGTCTGTGCCAGGAAGTGGGATAGGTTGAAACCTGCCCCACTTATGCCTCCTCCGATTCCTCCAGGAGGTTTGCTGACACTCACAACACCACCACATGGAGGAGACATGTTGCTATTGTCAGAACCGCCTAGCCTGGCTGAGCCTACCCCTTGTGCCCCACTGCCATGGGTAGCTATCATCTGGCTAACACTGGTGTACATAACACTACCGTACGATGGCACGTGGGTTTGGATCCGCACAGGAACCAGCATACCAGGCAGGGAGGCCTGGGAGCTCAGGTTCTGGGTGGCAAACACAGGCTGTATCTGCTGCAGAAGCATGGGAGAGGTGTTGGAGCTGGGCAGGGAGTGCTTGGAGGGTAGAGAAGCAAAGTTGTGCTGTTGTTGCTGGGACAGGGGAGAGGTGCGACATGAGAAAGAGGCAGGGTACAACTGAGAGCTTGGATTTTCAGTTTTCCCATCATGTGGCTGCTGATCGTGGATTTGCTGCAGCGAGTGCAGCGGCTGTTTATGGAGTGGGTGTCCAGGTGATCTGATGTGGAGTTTTTGGAGTTGCAGCTGGGCCTGGAGGCTCAGCTGCTGTCGGGGTGTCTGACCGGCCTCCTGACTCCAGAACAGACCTGGTTGCTGGAAGGAAAGGAAGGGGGGGCCACTCTGGTACTGCTGGATTACCTCCTTGTTCATGACCTCATGACCTGGATGTTCTCCGTCAGATGACGAGCCCTGGGCCTGCAGACGATATTGCTGGGACCTATTATGGAGAAAACGTTGAATACTATATTATTCATCAAATCATAAACATTACAGTAACATAAAAAATCCTGTTGTAATAGTAGAACCAGTTGGAGAAGTATCACAGGCAGTAGCAACTTGTGAAAGAGTACTAGCAGCTATATTAGGAGGGCTGTTAGTCCTTTTAAGGTTGCATGGGGAAACAGACTTTCTTACCTGCCATAGAGAGGCTCGTCCTGCAGGCTATCCTCACTGATACTCTGCTGGAGGAGGTGCTGGTGGTGCTGGTGAGATCCTACAAACACACAAACAAACACTTCACTCCCTGCCAAGTTTATTGAGTAGAGAAAGACCCCAAACTTCAATTCACAAATGACTAAGCGGCTATGAATTGAGTTCTTGAATATAGTTCAGTCAGGTGTTTTTAACCATGGAAAGGTATACAAAATATAAAAAATCCTACATGTTTTAGTGCTGTAATGCAAGGCTTACCACCACTGCCCACTCGCTTGGTTCTGCTGGCTACATCGCTGCTGCTGTGGGGGGATCCTGTTGAGCCAGGCCATGCCCCATGTTCCAAAATCTCCTGTTTGATTGACATCTCGGGAACCCCTGGTTCCTGGGTAACTGCCTCTGGATAAACACTCAGTGAAGCCTGTCAAACATACATGAAGTAGAGTTGGTCAGTCGATACTAAGTGTGTAAGCCGTCACAATGCCATGTTGATGAAGTGTAAGGACATTTGGATGAAGTAGGTGGAGGTGCTGAGACACTGGGGCCCCCTTTTCTTCTACCATCAACATCTGTAAACGTCCAGTCCATTAAAATAATAAAAGCAGTAGGGATCTTTCATGCTACCTGTCGGACAAGATATCCACGCCGGCGCTCCTTCATTGCAGATGCGCTGGAGTATATCTCTCCTTGTCTGGAGGAGGACAAACTTCCATAGTCAAAGGATTTGCTTCGCATTTCAGGCAACTCTGTGGGCAGAGTGCATGGAGCCTGCTCCGATGAAGACCTCCTCATCTCTCTCTGCTGGTGGTGGCTGGAATGACCACTGCCAGGCACCGTCAGGAACTCCGACTGCTTAGGTCCACCACCAGATGCTAACGAGTCGTCCTGGTTCAGGATCACAAAGGAAAATGTGCATAATATTTCCACCTTTAGTTGAACTTACTGGGAAAATGCTGACTTTTACAATCTGCATGACAACAACATATCTAATTATATATAACAGTAATGACAGTTTACAGTAACCACTCCAGTGCATGCTATGAAAACTACAGTTATGTGAAAGGTACCTGTTTGGTGGGTGAGACAGACTTGAGGCCTTCATCTCTGTCAAAGGACATGGAGAAGGAAGAGGAGTGAGACAGGTTGCTCTCCTGACTGGGGCTGCGAGAAAGGCTGGTGCAGGTCGACTCAAAGCTTGATTCCCCAGATGAGTGCTCCATATCCGCCAGGCGCAGCCTCTTCTTCTTGGGTGGGAGCTTTTCCGACGGCATCTGGGAGAGCGTGTCGCTCCTCTGTGGCAGCTGGAACTCCTCCACATGCTGCTGCTTCTCCGGTTCCTTGGTCATTGGAGCTTCTGCGTCTTTCTCAGGCTTGTCTGGCTCCTCCGTCACCCTGATCTCAGGAACTTGGATGTTGGGTTGTCGGACTAGTTTGTGTGGGATGTGATAAGGCTGACCAGGTGAGGCTGTAGCTGACGAAGATGAGAGGGAGGCCAGGTCGCTGTCACTTTGCAGCTGCTGCTCCATGCTCTCTGTCCTCAGTAGGGCAGATTCAGGACTCAGAGCATCTTCAAAGATCTCTGAGTCGGACTGTTCTGAGTACTGGCTGGATGGAGCTTTATCTGAAGGCTGATATCCTGGCTGCTCAAAGGACTCTGACTTCTCAAAGGAATTTGGCCGGCTGAGGGAGTTGGTGTGCTGGATGACTGATATGACATTCCCAGCTGCCTTCCTGCCCTCAGAGTCAGTAAAAAGTGCAATGTCCTCTGAGCACATGCTGGGACAGGTATCGAAGCTGTCAGACTGGCTGTGAGCACTGTGAAGAGAGCCCTTCCCCGTTGGGGTGGCTCTCGACCCATCAAGACTACCTTGTTTAAAGTCAAAGTCCCCGATCATCTCCACTGAACCACTACAGCTACTGTCACAATGCCCAGGGCTGTCCTCTTCATCCCCAACACTCTTCTTCTTCCTCCTTTTTCTTGTGGCTAATTCTGACATGCTAACTTTAGTACCATATGGGCTGTAGGCAATGTGCTCCGGGACTCCTGGGCTGCGCTCACCAATTTTCATACCCAGAGATGAAGCGAAATTCTTGGGCATGTGTCCATAGCCCTCAGCCTCTCCTACATGGGCTTCATTGGCCGAATGTTCAAATGCAGCCTGTCTTCTGAGTCTGCGAGGTTGGTAAAACACATCGTCCGACGTAACCATCTCATCGAAGGAGTGGCTACCTCGAATCCCTGGTGGGACGCTAAGGTTAGGAGGGGAGGAAGTTGGCATGGAGTTACTCCTAATAAGGAGCCCAGAATCTGATGGAGGCTCCAGAAGCCCTGTACTGCTTTGACAGGGTCCTGTTGGGTACTGCTTGGGATCTCCAGAGACTCCTACATCCCCTCGGAAACAGATGTGATCCTCAGCTATCTTTCCCATGTCCACAATAGCACCCGGTTGCTTTAGACTAGTCAGGCTGCTAGGGTCTGCCCCTGCCATGCCCACCGTGATAGACTGTCTGGATCTGGAGTTGGGTCGGTAGTACCAAGTCCGACCAAACATAATCTCTTCGTACGTCTTGACGTTAGTATTTGGAGGGCTGATCTGCTGCTCTGCACTCTCAGAGCGTGAAAAGTAGCCAGAATCTGTGCTGCCTTTGCTGTGAGGACTGAGGAGATTCAGGGACTGCGACATGGCAGAGTCAGAGTCCTGGCCTTTCTTCTCATTCAGCCTCAGGGCCAGACGCTGTTTGATGGTGGGGGACTCATCCAGTGAATGCGCTCTTCCGCCAACCTGTGATGCCAACATGTGGTGTGACCCCTTTATGTCCTGAAAGGGTGGGCACTCCATCCCTGTGGAGGGGACTCCCCCAGGCTTGGGGACAATGAGGATAGGCACTTTCATAGACCCCACCGGCAGCTCTTCAGCTGAGTCTGCATATGCTGGTTCCACACCACCTGTACAGTGAGAAAGAGTGAAGCATAAACATGTAAAGTTAAAGGATCAAGTACAATTTATCCTAAATCTATTAATGGCACTTTTTCTAAAGTTTTAGGTTCTGTCTACAAAGTCAAGTTGATTCTAAATCAAAAACCTTCACCTTAACCAACTGATTTCACTAAAACTAGCCAGTTTCTGAGAAATGACCCTTTCTGGGACAAAATGTATCTTGTTGAGGGAAATGACCTGTATTCTTGTCAGCTTCAAAGGAGATCTGTGGGATGGGGCTCCCTTTGTCCGTCAGCATAGTAGAGCCCTCCAAACCTTCCTCATCGGTGTCGGTACTCTGCTCTCCATCTGAGTGGACCTCGGCCTCGCCCACTGGGGATGCCTGGTCCATGTCCCCGCTGCGAGCCACAGCTAGCTCTGAAAACGGTACGAGTCCAGCCTTGATGGCGTGAGCATGGGACTTTCGATGCTTGTAAAGGTTGCTCTTGGTTTTGAAGGAAAAGCCACAGGGTACACAAGGATATGGCCTCTCTCCAGTATGTGAACGGATGTGCTTCTTCAGGACGCTGGGCTTGGCGCAAGCTCGACCACAATAGTGACAGATGTACTTACCCGGCTTTTTCGGCTTCTGCTCTTTTTTGCTGTAGCCCTCCTCTCCAGGCTCAGGGCCTGACTGAGAATACTGTCCGAACGAGCTGGGTAAACTGGGAGACTTCTGACGGGGAAACCTCCCTGCCCCAGCCCCGTGAGGGTGAGTATGTCCTGGGTGTCCTACAGGGTACAGGTCATCCGAGGGCAACTGGCCAGCAAATGGCCAGGCATGGGGCTCTAGACCTGGCTGGGGTTTGGCTCCTGAGAGGAAGCGCTCAGTTTGGGGGTGCTGAGGGTATGGCTGGCCCAGCTGGTAGGAGTATCCCCTTGGGAACCCCTGAGCAAAGGGCCCTTGGGGGTCTTGAGATGGTGGGCCTCCTATGGCCCCAACTGCAGAGGGTCCAGATAGCAGCTTTCCAGAATTCCCTGTAAATGCATACTTCTGCTGTGGTGCCGACCCCCCGGTGGCACCACACGGTAAACTCTCTCTGTGTTTTACCTCTGGGTCAGCAAAAGTGCTTCGTTTGGTGTGTGCAGAGGGCTCGGACGCCCACTTTCTCTGCAGAGGCGTCTTCTCCTTCACTTCCTTATTGGAGCACTTCTGCCCAGCAGCTGCTGATTCACGAGCCTCCATTTTGGACGAAGCTCTTCTGTGGGTTAGAAGAGGGAGGGTAGAGGGGATGGTACGGGGAGTTGGGAGGGTAGGTCCTGGAGGGTTACAAGGTCCCAAAGCTACCAGGCATGATAGCTGAACCTTTGAGGGCTGCTGACAAGTTCACAGACACAGGAAGTACCCGTCCATTGCTGAAATAGGCTGACTGTGAAGCCAAGCTGGAAACAGGAATTAGGAGGTGGAAATAAAAGAGGAGCTTTAGTGGAAAACATCAGAAATGTTTGTCTCCTTTAGCCATTTTGTAAACACACTCATTTTGCTGTGTGTCATTTTTCTGTCCAGTTCATCTGAAGGCAGAAGAATCCTTGAGTAAATCTGGGGAGGACACAAGAAGAAGAACAACGTTTGAGGACTTGTGGGGCACATTTTAAGTTAGCAATGTATTTTATAGCTGCAGTAAATCAAAGTTAACAACATACTGAATATTACGGGTAGAGAACAACTTTTCTTTAGGGATAAGTGCTTGTAGATCTTCTTCCTGTAGCTTCAGAGGTCACCCAGTTTCTCCTCAGAAGACCCTGCAGCAAAACAAAAGAGCTAATTAGTTTTGTTATGAAATGATCCAGTAATACAATCCAACAATTCAACCTACAGCCTCTCTCTTACCATAAGTTGTTTGTGTGTTGAAACCTTGAACTAACTTACAGAAAGATGTAACATTATGGCTGCTAAGTGCAACACAATACCATATACTCTGCTGTACAGAGAGGACTCACTGAGCTGTCAGGTGCGAGCCTGATGTGCGAATGTAAATGTCATTGATTGCTCAGTTAGTTTCTTCACACTGGAATCCATCTGTGCTTTTTGCCTTTTCCACCCCTTCCTCCTCCCTCCTGCCCTCCCTCCTCCTTCCACTCAGTGAGTCACCGATGCAAAGCAAACCCACGCTGTTCCTAAAAAGACACAAAGGCTTATAAATAGCACTGTGGAAGTGACGTCGGAGTGTCATAATGTGTGTAGGCGTCCAAAAAGGCCAAATACAAGAGCAGCCATCAGCGCTAGCACCTATCCTTCCTCTCAGAGTCATAGTTTTATCTAACTTGGTATGTACTCGCTCGAAAAGCAAACAAGAGAACACACACACACACACACACACACACACACAGAAACATATGTAGACACAGCACTTGCAGGCATTGCAACTGCACTGCAAACACTGCAGTAGACAGGGTGTGTGTGTGTGTGTGTGTTTCCGTTGTTTATAACGTTTCTTAACCACACCAACACCTGACAGCAGAGCTGCGTAGCACACACACACACACACACACACACACACGCCTGCTGAAGTTGCATTTTTGCTTTGTATTTTTTTTTTTTACAACATCCCTCGCAGTCTGATTGCGACACACGCACACACATTCACATCTATACACGCACACACAGTGTGGCCTCCGTGATGGTAAGCAGGGCTCATTGACGTGGGTGTCTGGGGGCCCAACGTGAGACCTATAAATAGCACTTGAGCAAAACATGCTGTATTCTAAGCAGCAGGAATGTTAACTTTAGGCTAGCTTGTGTTGTTGACATGAAGTCCCCCCCCATACACACACACACACACACACACACACACACACACACCAGAAACATTAGCTCAGACCTGGGTCATATTTTGATGTTTTCCATGGTGTTAAGAGTGTAAGAATGTGGACTGAAACCCAAAGGACTGACTCATCTGTTAGAAACAATAGATTTTGTTTGGCTAGCATCAAACTCAGGAAGATGCAGATTGGTTAGGAGGAGGGTCAGCTGACGAAACCACAGGCACAAATAGAGCATGTGTGGTGATGGTGATACATCACATGTTCTGTATGTCTCGCCCTGATCCAGGCTGATTACCCTGGACTGCTTCGAGATGTAAACCAAACTGTTTGTTTGTAACGGAAAGAATGTTACATAATATGATGATCCTGGGTCAGTGTTAATCTACAGTCTTTTGATTTAACAAGGCTTTTCACAGATTAAAGCGGAGCTAGCTTCAAAGTAGCTCAAGTAGCTACTGGCTACAAACGGAAACATCCACACATTCACCTGATTTGACCAAATATCTTCCTGCTGGTGGAAAGATATCTTTGACACACATCCAAGAGGACTTTAGGGAACAACTTGAGAGCAAAAACTGGACTCGCCACTGAAAGTTCAACCTCTTTTGTTATCTCAACCCAAACAGCAACATTTAGCTTCCTGATTACTGATTTCTCAAGTTCTCAAAAGTCAAACACTTACTGTAACTCTTGCTGCCATTTGGTGTCACCACACAACGAGCCTGCCTGTTGCAGCTTTACTGTCTGCTTTCACACACACACACACACACACACACACCTCAGCAGCTATCTGACCTATTAAAACACACACACACACACACACACACTCACATAATAACCCAGCACTGAGCCTGACCTTAAAGCATGCAGATAGCTGTCGGTTAAACTCCAGTTTAAACTTATATAAAGTGACTGGTTTTGCAATGAAAGTGTTGAATGGTCGCAGTCTGCACAGTGAGTGGGAGCGTGTAGTGAATGGCTTACATAAAGCTTTATTCATACATGCACCGACACAACCTGTACCAGTTCCTGTGCGTAGGAGAGACATAGCTACTGATGTGTGTGTGTGTATGAGTGTGTATGAGCGTGGGAAGTGTGCGTACATGTTGTGTGTGTGTGTGTGTGTAGGCTGGCAAAGGGCATGATGAGACACCCAAGTTGTAGGTAGGTCAGAACAAGGCGCATTCACAGGCTATACTCAGAGGTAAAAATAGTAAGGCACACACACTCAAACACGGGCAAAAAGTGATTTAAATAACCAGTTACTTAACATAAAGGAGCAGAGATCAGCTCGGCTTTCATGGACATGGAAATAGATCTAGGTGGGTTTTCTGTCTCATATCAGATCTGATCGAAGCTTCTGTGTTTGTGTTCATGTGTGGGCAAACCGAATGATCCAGGCACTATTATGTGTCTGCAGTTATCCAATCACAAGCAGCCAGTTCTAAACACGGCCGTGATTGCATAAAGAACCATGTGTGTGTGTGTGTGTGTGGGGGGGGGGGGGTGAAGTGAATGCAAACACCTCCGTGGACTCATTGAACAACCTCTGACTTGTTTATGATTCTGTTCAAAGTCACAGCCAATGGGAAGGCAGCGTGACTGACTGTAAAGGTATTGGGAAGACAAGAAAGAAAGAAGCCTTAAACGATGTTTTATTATAAGTGGATGAAGGAAGATGTTTGGGATTATCTGCAGCATCAGTTTTGTGTGTATGTCCCGTCTGAAACACCTGTTCCTCAACATGTCCATGTGTCTCCCCCGTGCTCAGATCTCATTTAGACCTCTTCTGCTCCACAACACAGATGTTGGACGGCAACGTGTAAACTAGTCGATGCACAACAATCTGCAAGAGATTCAGGAGAAGTGCGGTGCATGCAGGTATATACAAGTCAAGTTTGTGCACACACACACACACACACACATTCCCAAACCCTGGAGGTATGAATACTGTGTGGGCATTTACCATGAAGTAAGAACAGAAGGCTGTGTGTGTGTGTGTCTGTGTGTGTGTGGGTGTGTGGGTGTGTGTAGTGCTCTATGAAGTGTGTGGGAGGCTGTTCACTCCTGAGGGCCGAAAGCTCTCCCTCTCTCTCTCTCTCTCTGTCTCTCTCTCTCTCTGTCTCTCTCTCTCTCTGTCTCTCTCCCTCTGTCTCTCTCTCTCTCTCTCTCTCTCTCTCTCTCTCATCCAGCTTCATTGGAACGACGGTCGGGAATAATGTTGCCAAAACGACAAGATAATAGATCAACATCTGCGCAAATCCCCTTCCCTCCATGTGTCATTATCAGCGTGTGTGTGTGTGTGCGTGTTGCGATGACACACACACACACACACACACACACACACACCAATAATCCCTCTCCTACAGTGTCTTGTTCAGATATGCAGTAGATAAGCCTCTCATTTACTTTCAATGAAAGACCCAGACGGGGTCTAACTGAGTGTGTGTGTGTGTGTGTGTGTGTGTGTGTGGTGGCTATTTTTAAATTGGCCCGCTGGTGCGCCGCATACCAACTGGAATGGTTGGAATTCCTGTTACACAAAAACAGGGAGAAAGTATCTGTGTGTGTGTGTGTGTGTGTCTGTCTTGTCCTGTCTGCATCTGCAGCTCGATAAATGTTTAATTATAAAACCGTAAGCAAAACACAAATACACAATTGGGTATTCTGACCTACAAGACCGGTGAAAAAGAAAGAAGGATACAGGAGAAGAAATAAGGACACAAATGAGGAAACAAGGTAGGACTAAAGGGGAGAGGACACTAGATGAGGCAGAAAAGGTAATAAGTATGCAGTGGACAGAAGGATGCAGACAAAACAAAAACAAAGATGCTGAGAAGCTTAAAGAGAAGATTTAAACCGTACGGAGGAAAGAGATGAGGGAACACACAACCAAGGAAGGATACTAACTAGGGAACAAGGACACAACAAAGAACCTTAACAGTGCAAAGACCAGAAAACAAAAAGACCAAAGAAAGGGAACAAGGATGCAAACTAGGGAACAAGGACACAACAAATAGACAGATTTAGGGTGATGACTAAGGAGAGGCATTAAGGACTCAGGTGAGGTAACAGTGTGTTTAGAAATGGGACTGAGCCGGTGCCAGCTGATACCAGGTTACTGTACCACCACTCTCCTCTCACACACACACACACACACACACACACACAGACACACACACACACACACACACACACACACACACACACACAGGCCGGGTTCGTATTTCTGAGTGGTAGACGAAGTGTTCGGGTACTTTGGGTGGTCAGACGCTGTGTAAATTATTTAAACATGTTACTAATGGTTTCCATTCAGTGATTAACCACTTTGTACAGAGAGAGAGAGAGAGACAGAGAGAGAAGGGGCGGTCGAGGGCAGCTGGCAGTGTGTTTGTTATTTGTCTGTTTGGCCCCAAACTGGACTGAAACCAGACACACCTCCATTAAAACACTACCTTTGTTTTACCTGCAGGGAGACAGAAGTTACTGGACTGGAGAGTGTGTGTGTGTGTGTGTGTGTGTGCATTGGGAATTGATCCATCTGCTGGCACAGTGACCTGCCCTCTGTCTGTCTGTCTGTCTGTCTGTCTGTCTGCCTGCCTGCCTGCCTGCCTGCCTGCCTGCCTGCCTGCCTGCCTGCCTG
>JAVQJD010103388.1:0-22504 GCA_036023655.1 Nannoperca australis | reverse complement strand
ACAGCCCACCCTCAATCACCCGGGGGGGGGGGGGGGTTGCACTGTTCCCAGTAGCAGCAGTCCAGTGTGGGTGGATTCAGGAAATAGCCAGACAATTCACTGTGCTCTATCCATAATCCTTAGGGATCAACACTGAATCAAACCCACTTCCTATTTTTTCATTTAACCCGTGTGTGTGTGTGTGTGTGTGTGTGTGTGTGTGTGTGTGTGTGTGTGTGTGTGTGTGTGTGTGTGTGTGTGTGTCTTTGATGTTATCATGCATTATTCCCCGACTGTCTTCATCTCTGACTCTTTTTCTCGCATGTTATTCTCGTCGTCGCGCTCTCTCTTTCTCAACAGAGTAACAGTATCAGTCGACATTCTCTTCCCTCTTGTCTTTCTCCTCTCATCTCTCTTGTATACCCCTTTGTCCTTGGCTGGCAATTTTTTTTCTTATCTGATATACCTGCCTTCCCGTTAGATCTCTGACGATTTACTATGATTCACCCTCTGAATCAGTTTGCAGGTGGATGTTTGATGCTTCAAAAAAAAGAACAATTTAAAAAAAAAAAATTGTTCACTCCAACCTTGCAGCCGTATGTGTGTGCATTGACTAAATGTAGCCTTTAACTGGGCATAAAAGCGAGAAATCTGCAATGCTAGTTCTCAATACAGTGTATTGTATAAACCCTGAGTTTCAGTACCAATACCAAAATACTTTCTGAACACCTTACTTTTTGGAATCTAAAAATTATTTTCTATAAGCCCCTTTTTTCCATTTAACTAAATATACTAAACTTCTGAAATGCATAAGTGTCTAATTGTATCTTAACACGAACTGGCTGCATGAGAATAGTTTAAATAAAAAGTCTAAAATAAGTTTTAAATCAAGAAAAACCTGATCAAAGTTTGATTTGATGCATAGGACGTATTTCCAACATGGTAATTCTTTTTCAGTTTTGTGGTCATGCCTGCCATTTTCTACGGAACCAGTTGATGGTTTGTGTGTTTTTGTCGTGTTCCCCTGCAGTGTGATTCTGCAGCCGCATGTGAACATAATTTTCTGTCTGGGAGGCTGTGACAAATATATGAGTCACAGGTTGATAGCGTCTCGCTCAGATGAGATCATTACACACTGTGGAGAGCGCAGATTGAAAATGTAAGTCACTGATACAAGGCACAAGCAATCCCTGTGTATGTGAGTGAGTGAGTGACTTTGTGCGCCAGACTAATGGTCCATTGTGCTCTGTCAGGGTTTATTTAGCTGGCCGGGGCTGCTGGCTTTGGAGTCCAGGCTGGGCACTATTTTTACCTTTTAGCAGGGAACACACTACCTCTTCTGTTACATAAACACACACACTTGCAGAAAAATATGTAGGCTAATCTACATTTTAAGTTAATCTGTTTCACAAACATACATACAGCCATTCAAGATAAGAGCGTTAGGAAGCTTAAAAGGACAAATTCAGAAGGGAGTCCGATGTGCAACAGAAGGAGAATAAATATAGACAGTGAGAGATGATGTCAAGGAGAAGCTCCAAACACGCCAGGAGTCATCTAAATACACACATGGGTACGCACAACACACGCAGACTGCCATAAACCCCACACATGCACACACACACACTGTGGCTATCCCATGGCTGAGGTGTCTCTTTCCAAACTGGTTGCGAGCAGCTGCTGTCCTCACATCAGGGCGTGAAAATGGAAAAAAAAACACCAGTGTAAGTTTCTCCCTCTCCCTCTCTTTTGCTCTCTCTGGCTGTGAGAGGCCACCCTGACCAGAGGGTGGAAGGTAGGGAGGGTCTAAAGGGGCCTTACCTCTGACCACTGTGCTTTCACAGTCCTGTGGGAGAGGCAGATCAACAGAGGACACCTACAGGGGAGAGTGGAGTTGTCAGAATGTGTAGGGAGGTGAAAGAGAGACAGTGTCACAACATGTAAGAGAAAGACAAGGAGAAGCCACCAGTAGAGCTTATTTTTTTATGTCAGACCATAGAAGGGGTGGCTCGGCTGGGAATATAATGTGCACTGACTGGACTCAACCTCGGGAGTCGGTCTGGACTAACCTGCTAACTGTGGAGTAGAGCGGAAAAGACAGTAAGACAAGGAGGGAGGGAAAGATGAGGGAGGCTCTGGATAATATGGATGGATGTGGTGGAGTGGATGATGTCATCAGTCAAACGTCTGGCCTCTATCTCAGTGATGACTACAAAGAGGTAAAGCACCATGTTGCGTTTGTATGTGTCGTATGCCGTGCTTATAAGCCGATTTTAACCCACCTTAACACCGCACGACAACATGTGTCATTTTTACACTTTGGTTTTTGTACAAATTTAACAAAGAAAATATAAAATGTTCATTTGTGAGCTTTACAGTGGAGTGAGCTGCTATATAGGCACATTTTGTTTCCTTCGGGGAGAACCAGGCTGTTTCCTTCTGTTCCCAGTCTTTATGCTAAGCTAAGCTAACCAGCTGCTGGCCCCAGATATACTAAACAAATAGATATGAGCGCGGTATTGATCTCTACAAGAAAGCAAATAAGTGTATTTCTCAATAGAGGGGTTTGCGTGTTGTGTGCAGCTGTGTGATACAACCCAGAGACCGAGGCTGACGTAATGCTTGAAGTTTGGGTATTAAAGTGCTTAGATATTTGGGGCAAAGCTATGACATAATGGTGTGAGTAACCAGGCATTTATCCTAAAATCTGCTTCAATCTTTGGGAGAAACACAGATTCCTCCACTGAATCTTTTCCCACAATTCCATAGTCTGGTCTTCTCGCAGAGAGAAAGCTCAAATGTCACTTGGAGACCTATTGTCTTGTCTAAACCCACTTCATGCTACCCATCTCCCTCTCCCTCCTTTTGTCATTCTCCCCCTTTTTCTTTTTTCCCTTTATCCCACCATAACCCTCCCCCACCTTTTTTATTACAGCCACACACACACACACACACACACACACACACTAATGTATGGGCTTCTACCACTTGCTGAGTTGTTCTTTCCCTATCTGAGTGGCAGGAGCAGCCTTGCACTGACCTCAGGCTGAACTGCATGAAGGGTCAGAGGTCACGTCCCTTATCTGGGATGGAATGCTGCACTACCTAGATAGACAGGGCTCAGATAGACCGAAAAGAGAAGGTGGCCTTACACACACACACACACATACATTTTTAGCTTCTACAGACAGCATTTAAGACTTTCAGTTTCTATAGATAGTTGTCTGAAGACTAATACCACTCTCATGTCTTTTCTGTAAATATAAAGCTACAGCCAGCAGCCGGTTAGCTTAGCTTCACATACAGATTGAAAGCAAGGGGAAACACCTAGGCAGTCTGTGTCTACCACCACCTTCCTGGAGTATTGTCCTCACGTTGCTAAAGTCACTTCCAGAAAGTCACTGCACACAGAAAATCTAAATTAAAGATGCTGGAAGGTGAAATTGTTACCATTGGAGAGAGCTAGGCTAGCTGTTTACTCCTGTTTCCAGTGCTAAACTAAGCTCACCTGCTGCTGGCTGTAGCTTCATATTTAGCATACAGACATTAGAGCAGTATCAATGTTCTTGTCTTACTCTCTGCAAGAAAACAAATATGTGTATTTCTCAAAATGTCAAACTATTCCTTTAAATGGAATATACATTGACTTGAGACTATATATTCGGTGTGTACAAGTGCATGCTGTTGTAGTCAAAGCTAAGTCTCCAAGAACATCTGTGTGAATTGTGAAACTTGCAGCACAGTCAAAACACGCTCACGCATACACACACACAGTGACCTTGTATCTGTTTGTAGAGCTGTGAGCTCAGCAGCAGCTCACAGTCAGGCCTGGAATACATATCGTGCTCAAGCTGTCCCAATTCTTCTAAACGCTGTTGCTTCACTTAAATAGACTCATAGCCTGTACTGTACTCACAAGACCTGGTATTTGCGTGTGTGTGAACAGTGGGTTCTTGTCTCCAACCACAGAGTGGGGTATCAGCCCGTGAAAAGCCACCATTGTGCAAAAAAGGAGAGCACTTATTAAGGAATGGAGGGAAAGGGAAGAAAGGAGAAAGAACCATTAATAAACGAACAGGTGACTTGTGTTTTTAGATTTATTTTTTTAATTACTTTTTTTGAAATTTAGGACTTAAAGCGAGACTGGGATCAGAGTAAAGCAAAGGAAAGAAATCTATAGGCATGCAGAGATACACACACCCAAATTTTTACAGATCTCAGATCTTAACCACTGAACAATTTCTGGCCACAAGAGCCAGCAATTTGGGCGAGGGAGAAGTGGGATGCTCTTTGTTTGCACGGATAATTAAATTCATCTCCCTTCTCTAGTATAGATTTTCAGGGAAGATTTGAGGGCTCAAAACAAGCACCCTGTCGTCCATAACCAGGGCTAAATCACCCTCTCGGCCTGTAGATAAATGGTTGTAGTGCAGAGTGGAGGAGAAAATCTCTTTGTCAATGAGGGTTTTTCAATAGAGGAAATTGCTTGGTGAATTTGAGGAAAAACACAAATTAGCCCAATTGTGCTCCTCCCAATCTAATTTGGACAGTGCTCAAAGCCAGGAAATGAGGGAGGTGGTTAGGACTGTCACTCATTCTCTCTCTCTCTTGCTCTCTGTTGCTCATTTTCTTTCTCACTCTCTCTCCCCGCTCTCTCTCTCTCTACTCATTTTCCCACATGTATCTTAAGATATCAATGTAATGGATCAGGCAATTTTCCATGTCATCATCATGTGGAAACAGGCATTGGGATAATCTGCCATCTCAAGATTTCATAAGCAGCTGTAGTTGAAAGATTCCCTAATAAAGCACACAAAAGGTTACGATAACGTCGTATTCATGACAGTTTGAGTGAGTGAGCCAATCAAAAGCGCAGAAAGGTTGTGCGGCTCCTGCCTGTGACGTGCAGCATTTGCATTTTATTCACCCAACACTAAAAGTCACGCCTGGAAGAGGAGCAATAAGCAAATATGAAAACTGTGGACATGACAGGATTTGATTGCTTCCTGCATAAATAAAGAGGCTCTAAAAATTCATTGACTTTGCTTCCAATGAAGGAAGAACGTTTTGAGATTGATATGATAGCACATGGAATCTAAAATGCCAAGAAGATAAGGTTGAGGATGAGCTGTTGGTATGGATGATAAAGGAATTGTGTAGAAAAGGAAGGAGAGGCAGGAGCATGTATTTACTGCCCATGTCGCACCTCCACCTCTCAGTGGCGTATTACACACCTTTGTAAATGGTTTATGGGGCTTCCATGATGACTGTTTTACCACACGCAGACACACACACACACACAACACAAACAACACAAACATGCTGTACATCAGAAGATGTTAAATTGTGTTGTGAGGCGTGGGATGCAGAGGTGGTGTCTGGCATGCTAATCCAGCCGCAGACCAGTGATAGCTTTTGACTAGTGGTGCTTTGAGAGTACAGTTGATACAGTTGATTTCAACTGTGACTGTGCATCTTGAATATGCAGGCGGTCAGTTCCAGCTACTAAGTTTGCAAGCATAAATACACAAATTCATATTTAGCTCTATGTTAAAACATTGCTTTTGTGAATCCATGTCATCAGTAGCCTTGTGCAAAAGGGTGTCTTTGTGTTTATATAAATGAACAATATTATCCGAAGGTTACTTGTTTGTCCTTGAGGGCTGATGATCTTGCCAGTGGTAGCATATGAAATGTTTTTTTTATTTATAAATCATTGCAGCAGCAAATGCTCTGTGTGGCCATATGGCCTGGTTTAAACAGGTTTTGTGATGGTGGTTGGATAACTTTTTTGAATTTTGATTGGGTTAGTGAAACCAATCACCTATTAATCAACACGTTATGATGACTGCCTGAAGATGCAACCCTCATATAAGTTATGTTGTCAGAGGCTCCTCCAGTCTGAAGGAATGACTTGGAGTATGGCCGTTGTACGTCTTTACATCAGCACACAACCCTCTAGCAGAGAGTGTGTGTGGTCTTTCCTTCACAAACAGTTTTGCAGCTGAGCTATAAAGTTTATGACAATGCTGATGCTGTTTGATTACCCAGTATTCTGATGCAAAGCATCCCCTAAGCCTCCCTGAATGTGTTCCACCGGCACCTCAGCACAACCCCTCATTTTTGTTTATTCTCAGCCCTCACCTCATGAGGGGAGCAATGTATCAGTGCTCAGTGAACCTGCTGCTTTTGGTTTTCGTCTTTGCTTGGAGCAGCTGTTCTGTGGAGTAACTTGACTGACAGTGTGTCAGCTGTGTTGTAGTCAGGCTTGTATGAGTGACGTGCGTGCGTGTGCCTGCACTGTACCACACAGGCTGCTGTTGCGCCTTTGAAGCAATGAATTGAAACTCTCGAGTGTGTTCATCTTGACTCCCCAGGCTATCTTTCAGACACATACACACAAAGGAGCAGTGCCAGGTCCGGTCCTCTACGTGCCAGTGTGTGTGCTGGCAGTGCCAAGTGCGTCTTGCGGGCTCTTGTGTGAAGCGGGATTATGTTAATTTGTCCTTGGTGGAAGCACTCTCACCAACGCCTGCACACAATTGTCAGGAGACACAGACAGAAAGAGAGAAAAGGAGGCCGCGAAGGAGTTGAGAAAACGAGTGGGAGAGAGGTGAAGCCGTGATAAGCAATTTGGAGACGGAAGAACGGAGCGAACAGCAGATAGATAGCTTGGTGGTGGAATAGGAGAGAGCCTTGGGCTGATGGAGAGAAGTGGAGATGGAAGGAGATGAGCGGAATTTGAGATAACGAGGACGAGAGAGCGAGACACACGTCTGGTGAGGCTGAATCAGGTGGCTTTGTGAAAAACAGAAATAAATTTAAAAGGTGGAAAAGTAATGGGAAAGAACAGATCCAAGGGATAGAGGCTACACATCAGGCCAATACGACTGGCATCTCTTTCTAGCTTCTCCACCTTCTCAAAATCTTTTTTCTTTTTCCTCTATTTGTTGTTTTGCCTTTATTTTATTGTGAAAGTAGAGATACTGAGAGGTCTGAGAAGTCGAATCAAACCAGGGATGTTGTAGTTACGTCTTAACCATTAGGCCATCAGATGCCCCTTTATAAATCTTCACACCACAAATATTTAAACTAGCTGTTTGCTGCCTTGGGGTCAGGGCCCTTCAAGGTGTCAAAAGATAATGTTAGAGATTGCAAGATAGTTAACGAGCTAAGAAAGAAGTAGAAAAACAGATTTTTTTCCATTCCTCCTGTCCTTTCCGTTGAGAGAAGGGCAGGAGCACTGCAGTGTTTAGGCTGACTTGGTGTGTCTGACAGAACAGAAAGGAACTTCCTACAATAAGTCATCATGCCATGACAAAAATCTGGGCTGTAATCCTTGTGTGCAACAGCAGCGTGTGCGGAAAAACTGCTACAGAGAATCGTACTCTTCCCATATGATTAGAAACAGTCTGAGTCGCTCATTTGATGTTTGCACCTCCGGTTAATGTGTTTACCTGCTATCAGCACAGATGAGATGTCCTACGGGGACTGGTGTGTGTGAGCGTGTGTGAAGTGATGCCAAAACGGAAGCTGCGCTGAGTTAGGAATTCATGATTGGGAAGAAGCCAAGCGAAAGCAACTCTGGAATTGTGTGATGTTGGGATTCTGGCAGATTTGAGCATGTATAAAACGGCTATTACTGTTCTTCCTCTGGAGTTTACCAAACATAAACTTGAGTACCCGCTGGTGGTTCTCTGAGACAACAGCACCACCTGCTTGTTAAAACTGGTAATGTCAACTTGTAATGATCCCTACTGCGATATTTTTACACAGTCAGCTGACTCCACATTTTGTAGCAGAGCTTGTTAGGATGACACTGAACCTCTTACTGCAAATTAAAAGGAAGCTTCTGCTATTTATATACTGGGACACGTGATTTGGACAGAAAGTGCTCGGGGTAACAGCACTTCTATTTGCGCATACAGCTAGTCTTGTGAGGGAAAGGGTATTAGGGTAATGTAGGATGCCAGAAAGCTAAATATAAGTACCTGGCTTTGAGGTGCCATGACAAAAAGCATCCACCCTTCTGAAGAGTCTTTGAGGAAGACACATAATCCCTACCTGACCCTGACTTCTGACCTTTCATTGTGAAACTACAAAATAAGTCACCAAAAAGGTAACCAAAATCGTGTTAATCTCCTGTTGCAGGCCCAAAAGAATGAGAGGGAGTCTATCAGGCAGAAGTTGGCCCTGGGCAGTTTCTTTGATGATGGGCCAGGCATCTACACCAGCTGCAGCAAGAGCGGCAAACCCAGCCTGTCCTCACGGTAAGACCTCTGACCTCACTCATATTTAATCACTCTTAACCAATAAACATGTGACTGGTACTTGGAAAACACAAGACTAAGAAGGGTGTACTGAAAGTGGATTCTACACAGAGATGAGAGCAGTAGTTTAAAGTCAAACTAACATGATTGTTAACTGTACACAAAGGTGAGGCCCAAAAAAAGTCTAGATTTACTGTCATGGGCACCAATAAAGAAGACAAAACAACAGAGAGGAAGAGAATGACAGGAAGCAGACAAGTCTGAACAGTGTGAATGAGCCACACACACAGTCAGTTCTTGTGGCTCTCACTTCCCAAAAGACACCTACGTGTCTGCACACACAAGCACACTACTACCACCTGCCACTGTATCTTACTGGAACTAGATGTTCTATAAACACTCCGGTGCTCTTTGTATTCCTGTGATTTGAACCACGTGGATTTCTCAATATTGCTGCAACAGATTAATAACTGGATGTGATGCTTAATGCCTCATTGATGATTAAAGGGAACTAGTAAGATGACAGGTTGGTCATAGACACGTCGTATTGGAGCCCAACCTGCTCCCTGCAGGCTGACAATTTATTTAAAAAGAAACTCTGATCTGATCCAATTAGTTCAAATTTTTTATAAAAACACAAAATACACACACCAATAGGTGTGTTTTGTGGCTTGAAGTCACCGTCAATTCGTTACTTTTTTCATTGAAGCTGCTATTTAAAACGTCTCGCACCATATATATATATATATATATATATATATATATTTCATATTGGTCAAGCCCTATACTATAGGGGCATAGAAATATCGGCTTCTACTCATCAGAAGAGTTAGTAAACGCTCCCACAATCTATCAAATTTGAGTTACAGGCAGGTTTTTGTTGCTGCCTCTCTCAAAACAATTGATCACTCTTGTTCTATTTTAATCTAGACCGATTGGATCTATGCTGTGTAACCAATCAGCCCTTTTTGTAATTACTACATTGAATAAGCAGATTATTGATCCATAGTGGGCTAGATCTACACCGAATGATATTCGGCTCCTCCGTGGCTCAAAACCACCCTCGCCGGTCCCAGGTAGATTGGATCAGACCTACCGGAGGCATCCTGGATCGATCCATATTGAAGACAGGAGGGGAGATGATTAAAAACACCAGCCCTCCTTAATTCTATCCTCAGCCGACACTTTCCTCTGGTGATATAGGCAGCTAGCGTCTGTTAGGATTTTCTTTGCATTTTTCTTAATTTCTTCTTCTTTCTTTGCACTTTTTCTCTCTTTAACACGCGGCGTGGTGCACACAGTACGGTGTGCAAGCTCACAGCAATTTAAATCCTTTACTGAGGCAAAGCACTTTGTTGAACCCATCATAGGTCATTTGTATTAGCAGCAGTGTTGTTGACATTGCTGTCTGTTTTGGCCCTGGCCTGAGTCAATTACTGCTTAAAGAGCCAACATTGAACTGACTTGACTCTTATCTGCATTTATGCTAATATTAACATGTCCCCCTCGGTTTGAATCTATCTCTGTCTCTCCCTGCAGGCTGCAGAGTGGGATGAACCTACAGATCTGTTTTGTCAATGACAGTGGCAGCGACAAGGACAGTGATGCAGATGACAGCAAGACAGAGACCAGCCTGGACACACCTCTGTCCCCCATGGTATGCACTGATGCCCACATGAAACTCACACAGAGTTATTATAGGATTTCTCCAGAATTCAAGAACGAATAAAAAGGACTTCAATCTTGAAACCCCTATGAAATGTATATTAAGAGATACAGGGTTGATGGTATGAAAGTGTCAAAGTGTAAAGATCAGACTGTGCAAAAGTGAGATTGAGACAGAACAAGAATGAAAGCAGTGAAACGGGGGAGATATTCATTATGAATCAAAGAGATAGCTGGCGGTTTAGTTGCTCTATGAATGTCTTTGCTCACATTTTCTGGGCTGTTAACCAATTCATGCGCAGCAAACGAGAGGTGAATTGTAATACGATTGCCATGGCCATGAATGAGTGGCCACATTAACCTCCTGTCAGCCTGAGACACATTTAAAAGAAAGAGATGGAGAAAGAGAGAATTATCATCTCTTTACATGTCAGTGTGAAAATATCTACATACCAAAAATCCCAAGATCACAAAAACATGAATCCTCTGGTCTTATTTATCTTTCCCTCTGTCCTTCCTCCATTATTACCACGTTGCTCTTACTTTTACTACACATTCTTTCCTAATTTCTTATTCTGTTTACTTTCTCTCTCACATTTTATTCCACCTTGCCTCTTCCTCCCCGTCCACCACATCGTCCCTGCAGTCCAAGCAGAGTTCGTCCTACTCGGACAGGGACACCACAGAGGACGACTCTGAGTCTCTGGAGGACATGGACTTCCTGAGTCGACAGAAGAAGCTGCAGGCGGAGGCGAAGCTGGCCCTGGCTATGGCCAAGCCCATGGCCAAGATGCAGGTGGAGGTGGAGAAACAGAATCGCAAGAAGTCCCCAGTGGCCGACCTGGTCAGTACCAGAACTACACAGTAACGCTGCCTGTGACCATGAGGTTTGGGGGCGGGCGGGGAGACACCTGTCTAGTTTTTTACATGACTCCAATATTCTTTGACATCACAGAAATGATGTAAATGGACTAATGTAGTTTTATATAGACAAAACAGGCATATTTTCTGTTTCAGTCATTTGGTTTTACTTTTATATTAACAATGGATATCATGACTGTTTGTATGTGGAAAGGGGTATCATGGTGAACACAGAGAGTCCTCACCCAACTCTGTTGTTCCCCTTTTAGCTTTTTAGCATCGTTCAGCTCATTGTTTAGGTCTTCTAGCACAATTACACTTACAGTTTTGGTTTCACTCTCATCAATGTAGCTTTCAGCAGACATGCAGCAGTTTTCATCAAAAAAACACTCTTAAAAAAAAATCTGCCAGCACCCAACGGCAAACAGCCAAAGTTAGCAACTGGCTGTTGTGGAAAGTGGAACAGGTTGGTGGAGAGGAGTGTGATTATTGGACTTACATTCGCCTAGCGGCCAGAAACATGACTCCAAATGAATGCTGATGTTGCTGCATATCAGCCGAATGTGTTAGTCTGCAACTGCTTGCTAACAATTTTGTCATGTTAGTTAAAAGTTGATAATGTGTTAGTGTTTCTGCTGCCCCCAAGTGGCTAAAGAAAAATAGTTATTGCAGGTTTAGAACCATCATCATGAGCAATATATCCGGTGTGCCAGCTGATTGCTCTGTTGCAAGAAATCATAAAGTCCCTTTTTCACCATAAAGAAGAACAACATTTCAGACATATTATGTGTCATGTGTCATGTGACTTGTCATGTGACAAGTTTGAATACCATATCGCCCTTTTAACATAGGTCCGGTGTTTGGTCCATTAGTCAATATAAGTGAGAATAGATGGGTGGGTTGTGTTTCAGTAACATATGAGTATGAAATGGGAGCTGAGCATGTCATAAACATGTTGTGATGTTGTTACAGGAAGCCTCCTCCTGCTCTTCCTCTGCCCTCATTTAGAGGAAGGAAGGTGATGACGACCCTGCTCATCATTATTTCATCCGTTTTTATATGCCTCGCTGCCTCTTCGGGAGCACACATACAAACGCACTCACACGCCCACACCGCCAGACTCACGCACACTGTATTTCCACCCAGACTTTCAGGCAGAACTGCTTTACTTATTCAGAGAAGACAAGGGCAGCTCGGCCGGGTCCATCTATAATTCATACACCGGAAAGCATTGACTTCAGTGTTTAGGGATGTAGCAGTGCTCAGCAGTCAGAAGACATCACTGTCACATCCGGACCAAACACACAGTGAATATTAACATGTATTAAGGCTACAGCCACCTGCCATGTCCAGAACACCAGAGATCTATTAAACAGCATAAGTTACAAATGTTTAATACTTCCCCAAACAGTGATTCTTAACCAGGGGGTACTTTAGCTGTTGCCTGGGGTACACGAAAGGATTGTGGGGTAGCTCAACTAATTTGAAAAGAAAAACTGAAATTATGATTTGATTGACCAAATATAGCCATCCAAACAAGATTACACATTGGTGTGATACTGGACCTTCCATCAAACTGAGTCAGTTGCCACATAAATTGCATGAAAACTCGTTGGAAAGTGAGATGTCAAAATGATTAGCTAAAAGTGATGGAAACAATTACTTAAAATAAATGGATGAACAAGTGAAGTAATTTGCTAAAAGTAACGATAAACAGTTAAAACATTAGCTAAAAATAATGGATACATGGTTTAAATAGTCACTAAAGAAAGGCTATTTTAAATAATTAGCTAAAAGTGATGGAAATAATTACCTTAAATTAATAGATACACAGTTAAAAGATTAGCTAAAAGTAATGATAAACAGTTGAAATTATTAACTAAAAGCCATGGATAAATGGTTAAAACAGTTAACATCTAAAAAAGTCCCTTGTGGTAAATATTGACTGTATATAGAATTTAAATCTATGGGGAAAAACCACCCACTTTATGTGATATTTCCTAACATCCACCTTAAAATCTGCTAAAATGAACACATTTGGAACATGAAGGTTGGTGTCAATGATAAAGAGGTGGGGGGGTTACGTCTAACAAAAAAGTTCCTAGAACAATCACTCTGCTGTTATGCTGCTGCCAGTTAGTTTAATACAGTTCCAACTAAAGTGGGCTGTCCTACTTGCTTGTCAAGGGCAAAGAATGGGAATTCGGCCAGGACAGTAAGCCTGTATCCAAACGTCTGTCTGAGCACTGAGAGAGTGTGTGGGCTTTCCCTAAATCTGTACAAACAGAATCACAGAAATTAAGAAAGGCAGCTAGAGGACAGAGGGGGATAGATTTCAATTTTACTGTAAAACTTAAATTATCTCCCTCAGCTTCATTCGGAGAGGAATGTAGTTCCTCAATCTGATATTGAGTCATTGCTGGGTGTTTCATTTATTTTTGCTGGTATTGACAACTCAGACAGTAATTTGTATTTAGTAGTATGATCAATTCGCCACAGATACTCACACCGTGGTCAGCAGAGTAGTCTGTTGAGTCAGGACGCCAATCAACAACCTTTCCCATCACCTACTCATTTTGACATCACATTTCTCTTTATGTCACTCCTCCAGTCACCGTCCAGTCACACGAAACTGAAACTGACACTTGCCAGCCTCGAGTACAGTTGCATCAGGGCCAATGTGAAAGTGAAAGAGGGGTGAGAAAGTAGCAAGAAGAGCCAGCAAGGCGCCAACGCACGCAAACGCTGAAAGGAGCGCGGCACATGCAAAGAGAGAGCGCGCTCACGCTTTCTCACCTGCTGTTTGTCAAGAACGGAGATGAACTGGGAGGGGTAGAGAAAATGTGCGCTGTAGGGAAAGAGAAAGAATGTAGACCGGTTGGATGGGAAATGTTGACAGACTGGTAAACAAAAAGCAAATGATCTGCCCGTGTGTGAATAAAAATGCACACGCGATGCTTTGTAGTTTTATTGCCTGTTGTGGCTACACTCTGTCCAATCATTAACACATACAGCCAGCAATTGGAGAAATTATCATTTGGTTTTTACATTACAAGGTAACACTGAAACATACTGGTCAATACATGGGCATACAGTGCACTAATACCACTCCAAAACCTCCAGGACACTGCAATATACGGAAGTTTTGTGTAATTCCTTACCCTTTATTGTCATTCCACCTTTGTCTGTGATTGCATAACAGACGTTTTCACCACTGTGGATGAGTGGGATTTTGTGCTAACGATAAAGACTAGGGATTTTTTAAAGTTCCCATGAAAAGAGAAACTCATGTTGTAAATGTAAGACTCCAATCTGTAGTGGGCATTGTGGGGTGAAAAAGTGCACCCTCAGCAAAAGCAGCGTCACAAGTGGCCTCTGCTGGAAAGTTAAAACTTCACAGAGTCACACACATGTTTATTTGTACAAAACCTGTTTGTGACCTAACAGCAATGCCTAGTTGGAATCCCCAAACTTTACATTCTCCCTACGCAAAGTGGCAAACACCTCAAAGAAAAAGAGTGATATGCTCCTTTCTTTCATCCTTTCTCATAGAAAGAGCAACAAATGAAAAAGCAACTAATCACATAAATTCAGGCAGCAGATTGAAGTTGCACAGCTGACTCTTTACTGATTTGATTCCATTCGACTGCTCCTATCATGCTGATAATTCATGCCGTTGTGGCTTCTCGCCAGATTTCAGCAAATTTAGGGCTGCAACCAGCACATATATTTATTACCGAATAACTTGCTGCTTTTTCTTTTTGAACAAAGATTAATTGTTAAGTATAAAATGTCCGAAAATAAAGGAAAAATTGCAAATGCCAGCTCTCAGAGAGGGAAAATCGGAAACACCTCACATATGAGGATCTGACACCAGTGAATGTTTGGCAGGTTTTACTTGATAAAAGATTTAAAAGATTGATTGATTAAATTCTGTTTTAGAAAATGGCTCATTGTTATTGATTGTCATTGTCATTCTGATTCTTATTTATTTCTATCCATGGATTTCAGATGATATTAAATCCATGAGTCACCCATAGCATACAGTACGTTTTTTTTGCAAGAATTCAATTGTTTGACACAACTGCCTTAAAGGTTTCAATAGAGAAAGCACAATGTCCAACATGTTTTCATGTACTCATGTCTCTGGTGTGTGTGTGTGTGTGTGTGTGTGTGTGTGTGTGTGTGTGTGTGTTTTTTATTTTAGCTTCCACACATGCCTCACATCAGTGAGTGTCTAATGAAAAGAAGCCTGAAGCCCACCGACTTGAGAGATATGACTCTGGGACAGCTCCAGGTTATAGTCAATGACCTGCACTCCCAGATTGAGAGTGAGTTGACCACAAACAAACACACACACACACACATACAGTACACACACACATATGGAGTCTACTTTCAATTGCAGAAATGAGCAAGAGAGCAAATGGGGAAAAACATGCACATGCATACTGACCCCTACCATTTTCAGTGAATGTGAAAGTACTTTTATATATGTTAGTGAGTTCAAAGAACTGTACCAGTTAACAGCTTCCCCTGAGCAGTTACTGTCACTGCACTGTACAGATCATTGATCCTGGATGAATAATTTGTAATTTTACATAAAACAGCTCCAAAAATCCCCATGAGACCAAAATCATGAGCTAATTTTTAACTTACAAAACAGACTTTCCCCTCAAAATCTCTTTTGTCAGTGCTTCATATTGTCTAGCAATGCTGAAGGAACAAGGAACATGTGATAACAACCACAAACATTGATGTGTCTGGTCTGTAAGTGCTCATAATGTTTTCGTTGACTTTGTGAGGTCATTTTATGAAGCCATAGTTGGAGAGTTTAGGCTGCCACGTCCATCTACTGATGAGGGTCACAATAGAATGTGTGTGTCATCGGGGTGTTTGAACCAATTCCACATTGTAAATATGATGTGGACAAATCCCTTCTGTGTCATAGTGATCCGCCTGTAGCTTGACGTCATTTTTATATTGTTCCTCATATTATCTACAACTCCAGGTCTGAATGAGGAGCTTGTACAGTTGCTGCTGATTCGGGATGAACTACACATGGAGCAAGATGCCATGCTGGTTGACATAGAGGACCTCACCAGGTGATGAGGAACTTCCTCAACTGCATTTATCTTTCTTTTTTTTCTTTTTTTTTTTTACTCATCTGGTGTATTGGAGGAAAAAAACTCCTTTGTTTAAAAAAATAAGTTCAGCAAGAGATATTGTCAAGAAATCTCATGATAAAGACCAAACCTACAATGCGTTAGTTGTTGTTTGTGTCTCTCAGCCTCAAGCCCATTTGTTCCTACTGAAGATGTAAATATTAATATATATATAGCAAGGTTAAGTGATTTCCTAAAACAACTGGGCATTGTAGTTTTCCACCAATTTAACATTGCACTCCTACAACATTATCAGACTCAGACAGAAGTATACATTACCCACAATGCAACTCGACCACCAACAGTTTGCTCAGAGATTCGGGTGTCTTATGCCAGTAGTGGCTAATGTAGCTTCAAGCTGCTAGCCTCAAGCAGAGTTGAGGAATGGGCTGCAGAGGTCTGGTAAGCTCACTTCTTTCAAACTCCACACTCCCATATTGTTTTTATTTTCACACACACAGTCTTCAGATTCAACCAACAAGTGACTCGTTTGAGGGAATTTATCAGATTTTTCACGTAGGCAGTAGCACTCCCCAATACTTGTAAACAAACTTTGATGTTAAAAATCAGTGGAGTTCCCCTTTAACAAACGTTATTCAAATGGCAGTAAATAGTGCATTTGTTAGGGACTATTTTAAGCCACAGATTTAGTGCGCAAGTGAGCACTTAGGGCAGGGGTCGGCACCCCGCGGCTCTTTCATCCTTATACTGCGGCTCCGCGTGGCTTGGGAAAATAAATTATAAGTATTTAAATGAAGTGTATACTACATACATACATATGTGAGCACCATGAACTATGTTAAAAACAAACACCGCTCACGCCTCACAGACGACAGCTTCCAGTCCTGCGTAAAGATGAAAGTGATTTCGTACAGCCCCAAATTTGCAGACGCTGTGCGCAGAGGTTCAGGAGCAGAAGTGCCATTAACCAGGTCAAGGCTCCGCTACACTCTCCGAAAGCCCAAAGGCAATATAAGGTGGCATGTGTAGCTCAGTGGTAGAGTGCATGCTTTGCATGTGTGAGGTCCTGGGTTCAATTCCCAGCTGATTTTTTTTAAGAGTTCAAAATGTGTTCATTACATAAATAAAATGTACATTTGTAAAGTAAATGTCTTCTCTGTAGCACTTCATGGATTTCATAAGCAACACACTATAGTTGTTTATACAAAGAGTAAAGGTAAAAAAAAAACAATATATATAGTGTTATCTTCATTTTAGATGTCAAAAAGTATTTGCGGCTCCCGGTGTTTTCTTTTCCGTGGAAACTGGGTCCAAATGGCTGTTTGGGTGTTAAAGGTTGCCGACCCCTGTAGACAATATGGCAAAAAAGTGCATCTGGATAACAATTTTCATATCAGTCGTTATTGATTATTATCACGATTAATGTCAAATCATTATTATTTTGAGTTTAAGTCCCCGATCACGCCGCCGTGATCAAATCACGTGACTGCTTTAAGACTGTTAAAAACTAAGCCACATAGAACATTGCCGTCAACTTCTTTCGAAAGTGCTGGCTTGAAACTCGGTGCTAGTTTATGTTTTATGTTAATAGACCAAGTAAAAACGGAGATATAATATTTGTTGTAAAAAGTCGATTTATTCACGCATACAATTATATCCAGAAATGGATGGGGCTAGCGTCGCATTTGTCTTTATATTTTAGTAATTTCTTGTCATATATAGAAACGGAAAAAAATGTCTGAATGATGCTGCAACTGAACTTGCTACCTTCCACAACAAGCGCGTGATTATTTGCTATCTATACATGGAAATTAATTATATCGAACTTTATTGACCATTTATTAAATTTTTATTGAGAAAACTTTAGTGGCGATTATTTTTGTTATCGTTTAATCGCCCAGCCCTATTGGAGGACAAAAAGAGAGTAAAAGTAGAAAACCGAATGAGAGAAAAGAGACCCTACACCCTACCTCTACACCCACTACAGATTACGTTATCTATCCAATCTGAACATATTTTCATAATTAAAGTCCCAATCAGTTTCTCGGTTACAAAGTACAGGACGTAGAAAGGAAAAAGCAGGTAGCATTTTAAAGGACGCAGGACACACACTTGTGGATGGTGCTGGGAAAATTTTATTAAGTTAACCAAACTGTCAGGGTGAGTAAAAGGAGAAATATTTTAGGATTCCTCTATGTGGGAGAATTTATTGACAGTTTGCTCTTGGTAGAATTGTGCACTAATAAAAAATTATGAAAATAAACTAAATGGATTTGAGAAATATGTTGCTTTTGAGTACTGTAAACAGGGCAAGATAATAAATGACTCTATAAATATAACTTGGTGAACTGACAACTGCAAAGTAATTAATAAATACCTGCCAAACACTCTTCAAATTTCTTTGTTTTTCTTCTTTTTGCTTCCAGTGCACCTTCTTCAGTTTCTGTACTACTTGTGAAGTCAGAGTTCTCACATTCTTTAAAGTCATCTATAAATAAAAAATAAGAAAAAGTGAAAAAAATAAAACTTTTTTAATGTATAACACTGATATAGCACGTTAATTGCGTTGAGAAAAGTACACATAATAGGTGTAACATGTAACAGTACCTACCAGATCTCATCTTCTCTTTCAGAAGAGGAAACTTTCTCCAACCATCAGATGGTTTGCAACGCTCAATCAAATGTTTGCATTTGCAACATTTAGCCAAAAGACTAACATGTTTTCTGTGTCTACCCAGCTGTCTGGCACCGTCCCTTCTTCTTGCCTTTTCTTCTCTTGCCACACGGCCCTAACCCAAGCCATCCTGAAACAAAATATACTGATATCAGTTTATATTTTAATTGATCAACAGACTAATTTACTCCAGACTAATTGTAATTACCCTGTTTTAGTCTTGACGCTCCATGCTGGGCAATAGAGGCATAAGCACATTTCCTGTTTGATAAGGTAGACAAGCCACTTTACGGTTTATTTCTCCAACTTCCAGAAGTCTGCGATGTTTTCGGACTTTCTCCATGTTTCGGACGAACACAACATTAATAAGCTTGGAGTCACAAGGCACAGTAAAAAAGCTTTCCAGACTTTTATGTGATATAATGTCACATAACAAACTGCCATCATCACGTTTTTCCTTTACAAAGTCTTCATTGTTCAGGAGGAAACATCCATTTCTCTTCTTTATTGAAACCAAATGCCAACTTTTGTTTGCTATCTTCTTTCTGTCACGTTCTGCCCTCTCATGTTCAAAAAGTCTCTTTGCAATTTGACTGATGGGATTTTTGGCATTCCTCACAAATTTCTTCAGAATCTGCAGATCATTTTCAAAAGGAAATGCAGATATGTCGTTGAGAGAACACTGGAAATATCTAGCGTCATCTGACAGATGTTTCAAGTTATGAACATTATGCACCAAAAAATGTGCTGTGTATATATGCTTATTTTTGTCTACAAAATAGCTTAATAGTTGTTTAGCATAGTCCATGTAAGCAGCATGCTTCCTCTCACAGGAGTCCAGAAGGATTGATACAGCTCCTATCAGGCAGAGAAAGTGTTCATATACATTCCTGTGCAACACCTTTTTCAAAACAGGTCCAGTGTATACAAGAAATTGTCTCAGCTCTGTAACTTTCCATCGATCTAATTCTGCAAGGGATCTTGGATGGCGAGCAAATTCACTAGGCAGCTTTCCAGATAAACACACAAAAATTGTTGAAATCTCCACTACTTTACTATGTGAAAGTCTACATTCAGGTGGTCCCTTTTTTAAAAAGCAGAGCAGTCTTTTCACAAGTCCAAGACACACTAGATGCATATAGTCGAGAGGAAAACCTGTCACACATCTTATTCCTACATTAAGTAAAGGGGATACTCCAACTTGATGATTAACATAAAGTCCACTATAAAAATCTCTATCAGTTCTCAACGGGTAGTCTCCCAGAAACACAACTCTATTGCTCTTATACTCTGCCTTAATTGTGCATCTTTCACAACAGTAATATCCAGTGTGTCCTTTTATACACTTTAAAAATGCTCGAGCTGGAGCGTCACAAACAAAGGCTTTTATGCGCACATGGACTTTTTGGCCATTCACAGTGATTTGCCATCTCTATAGTTCAGTGTATTCAGCTGAAAAGTCTTCAAGAGAATCTTCAACAGAGTTAGGTTTACATCCACCACAAAAAACTGCAACTATAAATGGCTCAAAGTTATTGAAACGACAGATGATTGGCCATAACTGGGCTTTAGACGACTTGAAAAGAGGAACTCCATAAATGTTAATTAATAGGTCTACAGAATTTGAACTTTTCAAAAACTTGCTGTTCTAGGCAAGTATTTTCACAATGGAGCATTCAATCCCAAAGTAACCATACTGTCCGCCACACTTTTCCTCTGTGCAGATTTGACGAGGTGTTTTTAATAGGGTCCTAAAATCCTTAGGTACTTCTAAACCTGTGTCCTTCAAAATACCAAGCAGTTCATCAACTTGGCTTCTTCCACATTTACTTCTTGTAGCCCAGGAAGCAAGCTTTTCTTAAAAGGTCACCTCATCTTCTTTTGCAGAATCTATGCCTTCTTCAGAATCAGTTGACACATATTATTTGTATCCCAACTCTGAATCTGTTGTATCCACAAGTTCATCAGCTTCCTGTAAAGTACTGTTTCCCACCACTGCTAAATCTTCAGCTCCATCTTCTATATCACACTGACTGGGATTCGGATTTTCCGGGCAATTATCTTCACTACATTCCTGTGCAATTGCTGCAGCTTCTGAGCGAATCTTTCTCCAGCGCCTCAGATAAGACATGCCATGTTTAACAAAAATGACAAACCCAGCAGTTACGTCAAACAAAGCAATAATTTTTAAATTCAGTACGGTAGAAATTGTTTTCTACCACTAGAAACATCAGAGGTTTAGATGTAACATTTTATATTATTTGCGTGTAATTTCATTTTAAAATGACCCTTATCTGCTAACTAGCAACCAAAACCAAATCTATTCAATTTAGTTTAACAGAAATGCACACAAGAAAACCTTCTGTGAGGATTAATGAGACAGATTAACTGAGGGGCTGCCAATCTATAAAAATTTGAAATCAAATTGTACATTAACTACACATGATATAGTTAATCACATTGAATAATATTTGCTTGGAAAAGCCTCTAGATAAAAATATTTAAACTCAAAATCAAATTATTTTGACACATCAATAAACCACTGAATACAAGTATCAAAAGGTGGCTTTAGAAATCAATGAATAATTTAATCAAATATGCCTATTTAATATTAAAGCACTGGACATGACCACTCACCACTAAATCTGGGCATTTGAGTACCCTAAAATAATTGAAAACTTTTTCCATAAAGTATTTCCTAATGAAAAAAATCTCACTGAGTAAATAAAATAAATAGTATTTTTGTATAAAGCAAACTGAAAAGCAAAACTAAATTCAGCCTCTGCTTATGACAATGAGGCAATGCACCTCCAGGGAAGTGATGCTGTGTTCAGCCAATATATGCGCAGACAGAACAGGTACGAAGCTCCAGTAACTTTGATGCAGTGAAATGAACAGCAGCATAAAATAACTGAATAGATACCCTAACCCCTGTGTATCTGGTCAAGCTTCATAGCGCACCGGGCTTTTGCTATACGCCTGAGCAGACCAGAGTCCAAAAAAAGTTGGCGCGCTACATTGTATCCCTATCACTGGTTTTATTAGCCAACTTTAAGTCAACCCTCACTATGTGCCATATTACACTATCTCTGTAGACCTAACTCCTAAAGTATTCTTAAGTTAGTCTTGCAATGTAGTTATGTCAAATATAAAGTTGTTTAAGCTAGGTGGAAAATGGCGCCACTTCACAAAAACCGTTTACTAACAGATACCTGACAACCCTAGTTTCTGTAAGACCTACGTAAAAAATAAAGCCAAAAAATCAACGTTATCATGGCCAAAATTAATTTATATTTTTCCTTACCTTTGCTCACGGTAAAAGTTCTACGACAGAAGTCAGTCCGCCAAGGGAGAAAAAAGTAACCGACGACGTACTGGCAACAGTACTCAAATATCATTTTTCACCAGTATTTTGTAGTTCAGTTTTTTTAGTTGAATTCCATAGTACAGTATACAGTAGACTGTTTTTGTTTCCCTTCGATAAAATGCACTTAAACCTACTTTGTGCACATTTCTGGTACTTTCTTCTTGCTATGCATTACCTTTAGCGACATTAATAATGATAATGAACTTCTACTTTAGTAAAGAAAACTGGTATAACAGGTGTGATGTAAGACAAGGACAAGAGACGAAACGGAGAAGAGAGACGAGAGAGACGCTGCCAGCATAGCCACGCCAGCCCCGCTGCTTAAACCCGCACAGCGCCCAGCGTCGCCTTTGCGCGCTGGTTTCACAACAGCCTGGTCCCCCGCCGTTTAGTTTGGTGTACTTCTTTCGTTTATGACGCAGAGTCCTCATAGGAAGGTACGTGGTGGGAGGCCGGTGACTAGATTAGACGGGGTACCCCTTACACAGCACGCACGTAGGTAAACCTTTGTTTGTAACACTAGCTACCGGTTGGCGCCGCCCGTGTATCGTTTTGACTAAAT
>JAVQJD010103379.1:0-18965 GCA_036023655.1 Nannoperca australis | reverse complement strand
CCCCCGAACTTCGCCTGCTGCTCCTGGAGCCTCTCAGCCTCGTTATTTTTCCCTTCCAACCCTCTCCAAGCGTCTTCTCTCCCTCCTTTCTCGCCCTCCTCCTCCTCGCGGTAACCCCTTCACTTCCAGGCGGCCACTCGACTCCAAGTGAAGTTTTTCTCGGGAGAATTTGTGGTGAATCAGACTCGGCTGGGCTGGTGGGATGTGGTACTACGTGTTTCTAAGCTGTTGATTTGTTTCTGCACTAACGCCAATGTATGTGAATCCATTATATAACCGACAAAATGTTCCTTATTTCCATTCTGACCAATACTGCTGATTTTCCGTCAGGAAAATTGACCACAGTGTGACGTCTCGACGACTTTAACGCTCTTAAACACCACTCACCTTCCCAAACTGGTCAAAGTACTGTTTCACATCCTCGATGGTTGTGTTCACTGACAGACCTCCCACAAAGATCTTCTTAGTTCGAGTCACTAACTGTAAGAGGAGGAAAGTCACAGATGACTGTCTGTTATCATACATTTTTAATTAAATGACCTATCTATTAGAATAGCAGTGTATTATTTGTCCTAAACAGTACTGTAAAGGTTACAATAATTAAAAACGACTGTATTATTAGTGTTAACTGTAGCCAAATGTGCATTACTAAGTAACACACCAGTGTTAATGTGTACCGTTGTTGTATCAATCAATCAAACTTTACTTGGATAGCACCTTTCATATAGGCTAGTGCAGATAATAAGACTGTAGACCATAAAAACAAAAAAAAAAACTCAGAATTTTAGAGGAAATGAATGTTACTTCACTAAAAACAGAAATATAAATTGTTTTAAGAAATATAATTATCACTGCCCCCATTTACAATCACAATTGTCTAATTTAAAGGAGAAATAGCAGAAAACATCACTTTCTTTAGGTGGGTAGCCTAAACTTGCAAAAGAACAATAAAAACTTAACTAATTTTTTGATCGACACGAAAGAAATTGGAATTACACACATTTCTGAACGTTAGTGAAGATGAAGCCTACTGGTTCAAGAGGTGGAACAACAAAGTCCTATAAAAGGTATCTGAAGGAATTACTGTTCTCTCTAAATAAGCACAAGTATATGGCTTTAGGTAGGTAAAAACACAGAGCAATTAAACGAAGTGTTTTTACAGCACAGCTAACGATGCCAAAACGTGTTTTCTCTCACTTCTTAATGTTACCTACATCTGTTTTGTGTGCGATGTCTGCTGACTGACAGCGCAACACAATCTTTGAATAAAAAGCACTACTTCCTGTGTTGGACACAAAGCGAATCCTGGGTGCAGCAAACACTTTGGCACCTGTAATTATTTTGGTCTTTTGCATCACTTCCACTTTCTCTCAAAGCTATGTGTGACAAAACGGAAAACTGAGCTTGCTCACTTACACAAAACAAGCAGCATCTCACAGCACAGATTTCATTCAGCGGCTATATATATATATACACGTGATATTATACTTCATCATCTGAATGTGGCACGTCTTGTTGTTAGTTGACTGTGCGTGGATACAATTCAGTGAGGAATCAGTCAGTTATATTTACACCCTTTCACACTGGACGTGTGTCTGAGTACCATTACAATATTACTAACATGACACGATGTACAGTATAATGTCAGTTAACATATAAAGTAATACCTGTTTTGTGCTGAAGGGATATAATACATGTGTATACATGCAAGTCAAACTGTGACATTACAACATTATTGCAAATTAAAATAAAAATATTTTTTCTCCTGAAAATATCTGACTTTAATTGTTTGTTCTCTGCGCTCTCTGTTTTTAATCCAGCTATGATTCATTCTTTCATTTCCACTGAGTGCTGAACTTTACATTTAAAAGTGAAGCAATTTCAGTGATTTGTGTTGGTCTTTTATATATAGTTAATTTTACCATTTTATCCTCATAAATACTTCACGTGTCACTTTTTGCAGCTGGGACACATAAACTAACCTATGGCGCAGTCGTTTTTTTTTTAAGGAAAATGTAATATGGCTACACATGGATCTCCCCACACTCACTACCAGTATTCCTTTGTGCCTCATTGAGCTACCCTTTCTATTTTGCACCTTGTTGTTGTTAAGGGAAGAGGCAAACTGGCTAAGATCAGGACAAAGCATACCTGAAATACAATACAGACATTTAGGCAGGCTTAACAATGATGAGTGTCTCTGAAATTGTGAACTTTTTTGTTAACGCACGATCACATAACAGTTCAGTGATGTCAGCGCTGCTCGTGTTCATCAGATTACAAGGCATTAGCCCCGATAAGAGACTGAAACGCTCAACACACACATTAACATGCTGCAAACAATGGACGCAAGACTAGCACGACGAGAACTAGGAGACGGTTTAACTCACCTTGGGCTGAGCTCTGCGAGGGAATGCAACCTTTGGATCGATCTATGGGAGAGAGTACAGAAAAATGAGAGGGCTGGTTAGTTTTGTGTCATGACACAGGTCAACCAGCAACGTGTCGCTGACATCACACCCCCATCTTTGGTTCTTTAATGACTCATCAATTAAGGTGTAAGGTGTTATCCTCCTTCTTTTTTTAAGGCTTATCATTCTCAGACCTCACTGTGCTGGAAACAGAATACCACCATTTATAATTCTTAGGGAAACTGGATGGAGTTAACATAACATGTACAGAATGTTCTCAAATCAGCACACACTAACATGAAAAGATGGTGACGTCGTCCCTCTACTGGTATTAAGTTGCAGATAGTTTTGGTTTTATTTACACAGGTTCTGAGAGATCAGCAATTACAAATTATATTTTTAAACTCTCTTTCCAGAAACAATGTCACTGTCACTGTTTGTCCTCCTCCTAGGAACTTAAAAGCAGTTTAAATGAAACTGTTCACAGTGTGGCCTGTGATTTATCCAGCGCAACAGTAACATTGTTTCTTGTATAGACACGCTGCTGCTGATTTGTATTAATTTCCTTTTTTTATATATATTGCGAGCAGCACAAATTAAATTCCATTGACTTTCAATGTATTGATATGGAGCCAAGGATTTCAAAGACAGGTACTCAAAACCTGGCAAGGAAAAGCAAAACTACCTGTTTAGGTAGTTTCCTCCAGGTGTAAGAGAGCAAATTTTATTTTCATAGTTTGGGTGAAACACCCTTTAAAACATCCTGTCTTAATAGAACTTCCGTTTGTGATGTTTAATCTGAAATATTATTTTCTTGTTTAAAAAAGATGAGTATATGTATGTGTGTGTGTGTGTGTGTGCAGCTGTGCTCAGGTGGAATGCCTGGGAATGTCCAGCGAACCCCTGCTTCTCTCGCCACCACCATGTAACATGTGATCTCCTGGAATCTCACACGGACACTACAATCACAAACACACCTCACCTCGGCGAGGAGAGCCCGAGCGGGAGGACAAGTGTGTCGGAAAGAGCGCGAGAGGATCAGGGAGGGAGAGGGAGATGTGACGGAGGAGAGGAAGCAGCTGTCAATCAAGCCACACCGACAGCAGAGCCACTTGAGTTTGTTTGTTTGTGTTTGTTTGCTTTTTGCCTCCCTCAGCTTTTGATGGAAGTGCTGACAACAACAGGGACCGATCATCATCCTGCGCGCTTCGGGTGATCCGGATCGTCCTACCCTGCAGTTCCTTACGCTGACACCCGGGAAAAAGGACCAGCTTAACTTCTTTTATTAATCTTAACTCTACAACTACAAAAAAAACAATAGAAGGATGCATAATGTGGCCGAGCCCACTGAATGTCACCAAGGTTAAGATTGGAGAGAGAACCACACCATGCCACGAGGATGCAATCATAGACAGGCTGTAAAATTGGAATTTGAGACCTCTATATTAGTCTATACTGGTCTAATAGAGCTAGAGAACAACTAGACTACTCCACACTGTACTGCAGTTACACTAACAGATATTGAGACAGTACAGCGCTAAGATTAGTCCGTAACCATGAGAGGGTAGAGTTGAACTACAGTAGAGAGCTAGAGCCTCTATGGTAAACCACATGCGTTTACCAGAGTAAGGGTAACAGTGTTGTTTCTACTTGAATAAGAGTCGACATCACCGCAAGTCTTTTTCTTCTTTTATTTAATCTTTTCTTCTAGAGAGCAGAGTGAGAAGACTATAGGCTAAGACTGGAGGATCAGATGCAGAGTCTACTGTTTAGTTTCTATGGTGGCTAAACTACTCTGATAGTCACCTCCGGTCACCAACCCTCCTGATGTCCAACACTCCTGTGCACATTCAAAAACAAACAGACACACACACACACACACACAAACAAAATCAAACACATGGCAGCACACCGCACGTCCGTGGGGAGGAAACTGTGGACATTAAACAGATAAAGTGGCTGTAGAAATGAAGTGGGTTTGTTTCGTGGGGAAACAAAATGTTGATCAGAGCAAAGTCAAGAGATGTTGTTAAAGTCCCCCTCCGCTCAAAAATCTGGATGTTTGAGCGTTGCTGTGTGGATCTACATGCAGAGTTTGACACTAAAAAGCTGGGGGGGGTTCTCTGTACTTACCTAAAATCTGAGTGTAATACGCTAATGGATTTGGGATTCAGGATTTGTGAAATAACAACTAGTCCAATATGCAACTTACACAAGTGTGATGTATAAACGTGAATATTCCAGTGCAAATACACTTAGAGTTGACAATTTTTTAAAATAATGTATCAGACATCTTCTGTCCAACAGTTGCATATTCATCAATTTCTTCAATGAGAGAAAAGAAGTAACTATAACTTTGAGAAATGAAAATGAGGTAATTCAACTTTTTTGTGAATAACACATATCAAACACAAATATTATTTCAACAAGTAGACATGTTTTATATGTTCTAAACAAACATGTCTGGAGGGTATCTTTAACTTAAAAAAGTGTATGTATAAAGACAAGTGAAGTTACTTTAAAGTATCATAGGCCTAATGTCTCCGCACTCACAGCAAGGTAACAGGGAGGAAGCTGAACGTAAGTCCAAGAGGTTTATGAAATCAGGGCAATCCCCTTTGATCAACTCCATCCCAGCTATGCAACAGTTGGCTGAGCGCACAGCCTGTCAAAGCCTGAGCTGGGAACACACTTAACGCAATATGCCCATTGGGCAGCCCTCAACTTCTCTGAGAAACAACTCAAGCTTGTTGACTGCAATCCTATTAGTTAAGAGAGCCATACTAATCACAGATGCCTCCACCACCCACCCTCCCCACCCTCTTCTTTCCACTCAGGTCTGCATGGAAATGGTTAACGGGGGCCACAAATTTGCCCGATGCAACTCTCCGCAAAAGAGCTGTGTGACTTTGTTGTAAAACTCTCCGCCGTGCACCTTGGAACTGCAATTGAATGGAAACTTTGTCCCACAAAGGTGCAGTTTGCATCGGCCGCCCCTGACTTTACAGATAGCAGGCAGCTGGGAGGGCACCCAGAGGGGCAACTAACAGAACAGCAGTTGCATAAATCACAGTAAAAGTTGCCTTCCTACACTGGTCCAAACCGGGCCGCATCTGTCCTTCAACAATAAGTACCAATAAATTCCTCTGCGGCACTGTATTTGCTCTTTAGCCTCTCGGCTGTGCAAAGCTCTGTTAATTCCAGTGCCGGAGCGGTTCAGTCGGTCACAGCATGGCACATTCTTTCTGTTGCCACTGGAGAACTTTTCTCTCCCCTCTCTAACAGGATAACCTGTTAGCATGAGAGAGAGGGAGAGGGAGAGGGGGGCAGGGTGAGTCGTCTAAAAGGACTACTCTACTCACCATCCAACTCCTGTGGCTGATCACTGAGCCCTCTCCACGCCAAACACACACTCTCTGAGGCTGCCACGGCCCCCACCAAACACCACCGACACACCCAACTGCCAGCCACAAGGGGCCCTGCCATGGCCCACGAGGCTGCGCTGAGTTAACACAGGCAGAAGTTAAGAAGAAAAACTCAAATGAAAAAGAGAGAATGGTCGTCTCTGGGGTCTTCCAAGAATAAACTTAATAAGTTGCGTATCAGAGGATAAACAGTCAGTCAGTATCATGACCTCCATTATCTGTGACTGTGACTGTTTATGCTGTCTTGATTTCTGGTATCCTAGAAATGATTGTAAATGATGTGCATTGTTGTCTTCCTTTTTTTTCTCTTTTGTGACAGAGCCATTCTTCAACTGTGGAAGGGGGGAGTCACTATGGAAACAAACCCCATGGCGAGTTAGTGGCGTCCAACCATGATGGCGCTACTTGTCATAGCTGTCGTGCCTGCAAGTGACACTATAGTAGTGGGGCACTGGGGAAACCAAAAAAAATACCAAAAAAAAACGAATTCAGTTTGACTACTACATCAAACAACGTCCACCATTGCTAGTTTTTGGATTCATAATAACAGAAATTTCTCATTTCCTAGTAACTTTGTGCAGCAATCAACCTGTTTCTTTCCCTTCTCCATTTCCTTCTTAAGCGCCTCCACTTATCCTCCAAAGATTCGAGAAGGCGCATCGCTCTGAGCACAAAAGGGGAAAGGAGAAATAGCCTCCCCTCATTTCAATACAGTGACTAACCCGCAGCCATCACCACTCCCACAGAAGAGAGAGGCGGGGGCAGTGGTCCCTATGGCGACCAACGGGCCACATTGTTCCCAGACTGGCCCACATTCATTACTGACAAAAAGACACACACACACACAATCACACACACTGCAACACAGGAGATTAATACATTTCAAGTTACAATTCACACAGGTGAAAGGGCCTGAATGTGCCACGCTGACTTTATCATCGCTACATTTTATTCTCCCTGAGATCAACAGGAAGCTGCGGGGAGTTTGTTTGTTGCTGCTTTCACACCTTGCTGGTTTCAGGTTGCATCTGCTGATTCCATTGAGAAACTTTTTTGGGGGGTCAATTTCTGTCCCCGTGGGACAGGGGAAAAAGCAGTAAGCAGAAAGTTTTGATTCAATGTTCCTAGAAACCAAATCAAAGATGGGCAGTGAGAGCAACCCTGTCCGGTCCCCCTTGTTTCTATGGAAATGGACACTGGGTGAGATTTTCTTGCCCGTCTGGCTGAAGAGTGAAGAGAAAGCACATTCTCTCGTGTGTCTCCACTGTCGACTACTGACTTAATTGTGCAAAGTGCTCACATCTGAGGTGTGGCAGCGGGCATGGACATGGTTTGAGGAAAACATCAGCATAGTGGAACCTTAGTAAACATACTAAAATGTAGCAACGTTACGCCTCTCTAGCGGATTATTGGAAAATCCACTAATCAAACACTGAGCAATGGGATTAGCCGGTGGTGGGAAGTAAATACAGAGAACTCACTGTTTTTGAGTCCAACTCGTGCCTGGTTTGGGCCAAAACTTTATCCACGCCGGCCTGATCAACAAAGGTGACGAATCCAAACCCTCTGCAGACATCAAGAAGGGGGAGGAGGTATGAATGACACAGAAACTGATGTTGACATGTAATGATACTTTATGAGCAGGCAGGAATCATGGAGGTCAGATAAACTTTCAGCTCCGGCGGAGAAGCCGGGCTCACAGCTCCCTCACCTCGAGCGCTTAGTAACCGGATCTCGCATCACCATACACTCCTTCACCTCGCCGTACTTGCAGAAGTACTCCTTCAAACCCTCTGAGAAACAAAACAAGATGGAGAGGAGACACATGAAGCAATGAATGAAGAGGTTAACAGGACAACTTTTTGATAGAAAAAAAGCGAGGAGTTTGGCTACGGAGAGTCTAACTTTTTCACCCTGCTGAGATTTCCATCACCAAAGTTTACACATCTTTCAATTAAAAAAACGACCTGTGATCAGGACTCCAAAAATATAAACATACATAAGAATTGAAACAAAAATTCTCCATCTTTTTACAAACTGAACAGTTTGATTTGACACATTTTAATGAGCGTTTAAGGATCACTGATTTATTCTATGGTACTTCTGAATGGGCACATTCATTCTGGAGCAGGCCTCATATTTACAACTCAAAAAAGAGAAAACAAATAAACAAATTCCATGTAAGCAAATATTTTAAGAAATTCAGCTTTTCAAATAAGTTTCTCTTAGTTCCATCTAATCCATGCCAGGGTTTTTCAACACATAATGGCATTTTATGGGCGCTAGTGGTGGAAAAAAAGATTTACCTTGTGTTGTTTGCCAGCTGAGTCCACCTATGAACATTTTGCTGTGGAAAAAAGACAGAAAATATAATATATGTACATTTTCATTAAATGAGGATTCAGTGGTTTTGATACTTCTGGGCATACACAGTAAAAAAAAACTTGTTATTGAGGTTTTAAAAGTAAATCTAGGAGGTAAAGGCAGAATTTGAGAGTGCATCATCTCTGATTTGACATGAAGGCTGTGTGGAGGTGAGTCTGGCTGCAGAGCGGAGTCCTCCCGCAGAACACCAGCTCTGTGTCTGAGATGTGTGAGTGGAGGCAGGGAAGAGAGTTTTCAACAACAACAAAAAAGTTGTTTCGTTACCAGGGGTCGTGGGGGGAGTCCGTGGTGGACAGGCTGCTCTGGCTCCCTTCCGTCTCCATTCTCCTAGTCCTCGCTGTGCGTGTGAGTGAGTGCTGCGTGTGTCCGAGCCGAGCCGAGCCGAGCCGTGCGGGAGAACAGGCGGAGAGTGAATGAGAGGAGCTGGGCGGGTTTGGCCCGGGGTGACAGAGAGGGGAGCGGGCCAGATGCAGGCTGGGACAGACTCCACCTCCTCTTCCAGTCAGTCCCCGCTGCTGTCTCTCTCTCTTATCCCACCACCGGGGCACGCGCTGTCAAGGATGAAGCTATCAACCGCGCCGCTTCCGCTGCGGCCTTTCAAAATAAAACCCTGCCTTTTCAGAGCGGCAACAGGGACCATATGGACTTTCATAATCAGGGGTGGTATTTGTAAATCATTTATTATATGTATAGATTTCTGACAACTGAAAGGCAATGCTGGATCACCTAAACTGCATGTGTATGAATGCCCAAATGCATGCACAATTTAAATAATCCTGCATTTGGACATTTTATTCTTTATTGCTAAAGTAATCTGGGAGTAATTAGCATAATGAATTGCTCTTCAGAGTAAATGAGGTAGGCCCAACTACCTGTTATGAAACAATATAATGTATCCAACCAATGCACATTCCCTCTCTGTCAATCAGAAAAAAGACCTATTGCCTTATAAAGTGATTTCCAGTTTGCTGCTATACATTGCTGATTAATAGACCTGTAACAATTTGCTTACTGTTCTGAGTGATCTGTGGCTACTAGTAGGCTACTCTTTCCTGGAAAGAACCTTTAGTCCTACTCTCTGGCTGCATGCCTTAAAAATAGAAAATGTCTCACATTGATGATCTTTGAGGTAAATTTATAGAAAAAGGAACACACACGATTATTTTATGTCAAATTTGGAAATATGATCATATTAATGTGATGGACAATTTGAGTTAGTCTGTGCATTTTCTTTAATAAAAAACTAAAATAAGCTAAGTCACAGAGTTCTCCTATTCTGTTATTTTCAGTGTAAAAAACAAAGAAATTCAAAATATACTTTTTACTAGTATGTTATTTATCAAATACATGATATTATATTATGTTTGTATCAACAAACATTCATACGATACTATTTGATTAAAAAAAGTAACTGTATAATGATAAACGGTTATTCATAAAGAATAAAGCTTCACCTGACTGAAAAAGAAATCATAAAAGCAAATTAATCTAAACCATAGGCCATTAGGTGATTGGCCTATGATTCTGAGGCTTTCAGCTACCCCCCTGTACTTGTTTTGTTCAAGTGACAAACATTCAGTGTTTATTATGAAGGCAAAATCTCCTGACTTCCTGTTACTTTCTGGCTAATTTTGACTGACTTGAAGTGTTAAGAGGCAAAATGTACTCTGGAACACTAGGACACACCACATGTAAATGCAAATAGTTGTCAGGAAAGTGATGTCATGTGCTATTTATTCAATTTGGTAAAACATATAAAATATATACTATTACAGCCACAACTTTTACACACAACAGATGTTGTAGGCTGCTCTGTAAATGTTGTGTTGTCCTTACACTGCAGTGCTCATGGAAGTCAGTCAAGCCACAACTATTGACTTCCAGTAGCCTGTTTAAATGTACTACAGTAATTAAAATAAAGCCAATATGTCTCTAATATGAAGTCACACTACTCCCATAATTACTTTACATTCTTATGGTATCACTGATCTATTAACTGTAACTTAGTTCACTTTGTATCAGTGCTGGATATCACCAGCAACAGTGTCTGTCTTAATACACCTTCCATACTGCACACCAGCTTATGCAGTGTGGTATAACAGGAGGTTTGTGAGCTGTGTGCTCATTCATTGCTGGGGTTTAAGCATTTAATTAGTTCCAAAGCCAGCTCCAGCTAATCTTCTCAACACTGACTCAACATGTGACCTGGTAACCAATGTTAAGGCCAATCAATAGCCTGAGCCACTCAAAGACAATGACAGCTTTGACTTACGGACTTACAAATGGATGCTGTCCTACCTGAGGCTCAGAGTTTGGTGCAAAGTTTGAAGATTGAGAGGTTTTCTTTTTAGCATACTGACACTGCAACACACTTTAAGTGTCTAGAAAAATACACACAATATCTGTAACACGATCAATCAGAGCAACACCACGAGCTCAGAATGTGTAACGCAGGAAGTTTGGGCACAGATTTGGACGTGTGAATGTCCTCTCTAACACACTTGATCCTTGTTGATTGCTGCAGCCAGTGTCCTGCCCGCACACAGGCCTACTCTATCCTCTGCAGACGAGCAGATGAAGCTCTGGAAGTGGGACAGGAGCTATTTGGACAGGAATTAAGGGGTGTGTTAAATTTCTGCATGCATGATCAATGGGGTTGAATGGCGGGGATGGAGCTGGGGTGGAGGGAGGGCACTAGGCTGAGGCAGAGACAGAGAGAGAGCGGTGAGAACACAGACCGAGGCAGCCAGCAATGGCTCACTAATGAGAGATGGACAGTGTGGATTGTATCTCATTACCAATCAACATTGCTTTGAGTTCTCTGGAGAGGGAAAATACAAGCTGTAATGTGTATTGCATGTGGTCCATTTTGATAAACCCAGCTTGTGTGGTGGAGCATTAGTCACTGTGGTATCTGAGCTGTTGGAAGTCCACACACATTGCCCTCTGTCCGTTTTAGTGAGGAGTTTTTTCTGAATAGTACAATGGGACTTAATTACAGGTCAGTGGCATGTCTCAGGAAGATAGAGGGAGCTCTGTTACACTTCCAAATACAGTATAATGCCATCTTCCCAAGGGTGGGGTGAGGTAACAAGAGTTCCACACAAAAAGGTGCTGATATGCCGAACCTGAGAATGGTATAAGGTGATCCAGGCAGAGAAAGTCAGCGTTTTACAGTGAAAGAGGGAGCGAAAAGATAAAGGACTACATTAACTCTCAAAGGTTTTCTCCCATTTACTTTGCCCTCTTTCCTTTCCAGTCCACTTCCAACTTCTCATTCCTGCCAACTTCTTCTTTGACCAAAAACAAGACATCTTGAATTTGGACATTTTAAAAAACCTGATTCAACACAGGGAAACAGTGAGAAATTCTGAGTTTAACACCACCTGTGGGGGCAGCTGAAAGGGCAAACATGTTCACAGTAACCTTTTGCTAAAGTCAGTGAGTCTTTAAAAACAATAACCAAAACCAAGTGGACAAAATGTATAATATGACATTTAGACTTCATGATCTTTAACACAAAACCATGAAAGTATAGCAAAAAATGCGGGGGTTTTTTGTGGAGATGAGTGGTAACAAAGATAAGACAGTAAAATACCAACAGGTGAGTAAATAACATAATTGTAATAACAGTAGTTTACAGTATGTAGGACTAGTTATCAGATCCAGGTACTACAGGGTAAAAATACACACAACGTGAGAATAGTACATTATAAACATTTAAATCAAATCACGTTACAAACATATATGTTGGCAGTAGGAGAAAGTAACTAAGTACAGTTATTCATGTACTGTACTTAAGTACAAATTTAAGGTACTTTACTTTGTATTGTCTTTTCATGTTACTTTCTACCTCACTACATTTCAAATATTGTACTTTTTACTTCACTACAATTATCTGACAGTTGAAGTCACTAGTTACTTTACAAATTAGGATATTTTGCATATAAAACATTTGAGGAGTTTTTAAAATAGGATGAGTTGTTATAAATTAAATAACCCAACAGTTTATAGAAGTACAGATAAATCAATTAGTTGACTATTTTGATAATAGTAATTCTTCATGCAAAACCATTTCATGGTTCCAGCTTCACAAATGTGAAGATTTACTGCTTTTCCGTTAAATCATTTTAATTGATTTTAATCATTTTGAATTCTGTACTATTGTTTGGACAAAACAATCAATATTGTGAATGATATCTGGGCTCTGAGAACATGTCAATTTTCTTGCTAATTTTTGATTTTTTACAAACCAAACAAACAATCAATAAATGGAAAAACTAATCAGCAGATCAACCTAGTGAAAATAATTATTGCCAGCCCTATAGAATATAGTTAAACAATAGCTACTTAACAAACAATAAAACAATAAAAATCCCGCTTTTATTATTAATGAATGAGTAATAATAATCTAATAATGTAAAATATAACACTTTAACAGTCACAGGGGACATTTTTATACATTGAGTTCTTTAGTATTTTAATACTTTAAGTACATGTTCCTGATACTTTTACTTAAGTCAAATTTCATTGCAGAACTTTTACTTACTAGAGTATTTTAACAGTGTGGTATTAGTTATTTTACTTAAGTTAAGGATCTGAATAGTTTCTCTCCAATGATGCACACACATGCAAAAAACTTACTTAAATTAAATTATAAAAACAGGTTTTGAGAAGTGATTCAAAAGAAGATACTGATTTTAAAAATCGGTTTCAATGTTGGTCTTTTGCTTTACTCTTGTTCTCTTACTATTTGATGAATCTCCTGCTCAACATAGAAACACTGTTTAGCTCATTCCATTAAGTAGCTTGGGTCCAGGGACACGTCCAGAAACTGGGACGTTCATGTGTATGCATGACGCAACCGCGCCCTCTAGTGGCAGGTAGGACACATCAAGCCATATATATTTGCTCAGTTAATGTAATGTTGGTGTGTACGTTTATTACGGCATTTTTAACTATATGCTTCAACATTCAAGTTTGGCGTTTGTATAATTTAAACAAAATAAGAAGAAGAGCTTTTCTCTGTGTCCCAAAAGATGTTTCACAGTGAAATCAGAAATATCTACATATATAAATGCACCGCACAACGTTTCTGGTATATCTTCTTTATTCTTTTCTTTGTCTTTGCGTGGAGAGGTGATCTGTCGCCTCTGCAGCCTTACATGCAACTGCAACATCTCCTCGCTTTGATTGATTGTTTTTAAATTGCACTTTGGTCCCTGTTGGGGACTGAGGGAGTGGGGACAAAGTTCACAGGGCTCATGTAAGGAGGAGGGGGTGAAGAGCAGGGGAGAAAAAAAAAGAAAATTGACCTTTGAAAGCAAAACAGCAGGTGGAGAGCTAAAACCAGGCAGCTCAGGACACATCGGGAGGAACTCCAACGTATGGGAAATGAAAGTATACGTTCATTTTAGCTGAAGAGGGACTGCAAATATAATGAGGCCCAACGCCGCCTGTCTGGCTGTCATTTGAGTGTGGTGGTGCACATGCTTGTTTGCGAGGCGGTAGGGAGGTAAGGCATCTGAGTAATGGAGGAGAGGGCAGCCAAGGCGAAGCCGAGCCGTCTGACCGCCCTCCAGGAGCAGCTGGTCTGGGCCCTGCTGGGTTCGGGACTGTCCCAGGACGTCCTGGTCCAAGCCATGGGGGATCTGGAGCGAGACAGGGCGAGTGCCGGCCCAGAGAAGGGAGAGAGGGGGGACGGAGAGAGCTCCGAGGAGGGAGAAATGGATTTCCCACCGCCTATATACCGAGAGCTGGAGAGGCTTTCCCCGGAGGAGGCAGACAAACTGAGGACCGAAGTTGACCAGCTGCTGCAGTAAGTAGATCCCAGCCCTTCTCTGGAAGCTCCATGGCAACGGCTAAATCACTTTAACCTCTCACTAAGTGCTATTCTCACACTGCAACGTGCCTGTGCCTCGCAACAGGACCTGATCAGGTGACAGTTGAAAATGCCTTGATCACTTCACACACTGTATTGATCCCCGCTCTTCACTTTTGCCTCCTGTATATCAAAACTAAACACCTGGGAGTTGAAACAACAGTTTACCTGATAACATCCCTCTTTTCCAATATTCCTCTTAAGCTCGGCTCCTCTCTCATTACCAATTCCTCCCGCCTTCTCCTGCTTCTCTGTCTGTCTCTCTCTGCAACCTGGCTTCCGAGGCGAATTTAAAGAGGGTTCCTCCTCAGCTAGTTACTAATTACCCACCCCAATCATTATTCTCTGGCCATTTCTTAATAAATAAGCTACTTGCACAGGTGAAGATTAATGGAGTAGGGCTGGTCATGTGAGGCTATGTTTACTTAAAGCGTGAGTGATATTTCTACAGGACATTTTAAGGCCTGTTTTCTGATATTTGCAACACACTGTGCACGTCTTGTCGGATACTTTAATGACGTGTAAAAAGTAAAAGCATTCAAATACTTGTTGAGCAACAGTTTAAAAATAAGATTTTTTTCATCTTAGTGTCTAAAATAATGTCTAAAAGCTGCTTGTTTGCTGGTTTTTGAAATGCTGAAGTGTTCAATTCTGCTTCATAAACCTTTTACATGTTTTCCCCCTCCAGTGATCTGAAAGGGCCGGACTTTGCCCCTGTGTGTTTTCCCTTATCTCTCTCTGTCAATAAGCCTCTCTCTACTTCCCTCTGCATGGCATTAATGTCTAATGTTGTGACAAACTGGGCCTGTTAAGCACTTTTACAGAATGGCTTTATCTGTTAGAAATATTGGGATGGACTTCAGTCAAATAAATGTAAATACCCAAGAATATAAATTAGGCAAGTACACACGAAGATGGTGTCTTTGTCTAACAGGGGGGACCCCTGGCATGTTGCAAAAATGGTGAAAAGCTACATGCAGCAGCACAACCTCCCTCAGAGAGAGGTGGTGGAGTCCACAGGACTCAACCAGTCCCACCTCTCGCAGCACCTCAACAAAGGCACGCCCATGAAGAACCAGAAGAGAGCCGCTCTGTACACCTGGTACGTCAAGAAGCAGTGCGAGATTAGCCAGCGTAAGTACACGTACACAGCTGCAAACACCCTCATTTCAAACACGCATCAAGTATCAGTTTTCTATGAGGTGTAAAAAAAGGAGGGAAATAAAAAAAATACCCATTCCCATTCAGAATTTACCAACGCCAAACATGGCCTTGGATCTGTGGAGGAGCAAGGAGAGGACACCAAGAAAGGACGGAGGAACAGGTTCAAATGGGGTCCAGCGTCTCTGCAGATCCTCTTCCACGCCTACGAACGGCAGAAGAACCCCAGCAAGGAGGAGAGAGAGGGGTTAGTGGAGGATTGTAACAGGTGAGACATAGTGATGGTTCCAGGGCAACAGCTCGGATTAGTGAGGTGTGTCTGGTGCACGTGCTAACACCTGCAGTAGGTTTAGTACCTGTAGGTCCCAAACTTAGCAGAACATCGCTGAAGTCCTTTGATTAAATTGGGACTTGGGTCACCACACTCTCAAACGGACAGTGTGTGCCTTTAAAATGTAGAGCCATGTATCAGTGTGCTCTTCCTCCCTCAGGGCAGAGTGTATTCAGAGGGGCGTGTCTCCCTCCCAGCTGGCCGGCCTGGGCTCCAACCTGGTTACTGAGGTCCGGGTGTACAACTGGTTCGCCAACCGCCGCAAAGAGGAGGCCTTCCGTCACAAACTGGCACTGGACACACCTTATACCAACCAATCTGCCTCCTTATCTAACCACGCCCGCCCACCAAGTCCTGAGCTCGGTAATACCCTGACAAGCTTCAGGCAAGCTTCAAGAGTGATATTTAAGAGTGAACTCAAAGCGGCCTCCTTTTTCTTTTTGATTTTTTGGTGTGAAAACAATACCCTGCACACTCTTGTAGACATGCCTGTACTGGTTCTGGTACTGATGCTCAGTTACCTCATGCTGCCATTTGGAGCCATCAAGATATCTGATGTGTCTAACAGGAACCCTGTCAGTGTTGTGGGACCTGAGTTGTTGTTGTTGTTTTCCAGGTGTGAAATACAGCCACCAAATCCTGTGTGACAGCGTGAGCTCAGCCAGAGGTAGCGGAGGCGAGAGGGTTGGACGTCTCGTAGTGAGCCCTATCCAGCTGGAGCCCAGCCACACACTCCTCGAGACACATAACCCCAAGCAGGTACGAGTCTCGACCCCTCACTACTTGACTTTGTAGACGACCTGCTTGCACTGCTGCCATCATGACCATGTTGTCCTCTGGTCTCAGGTGTCCAGCGGTGGCCCACTGCCCCCAGTAAGCACTCTGACCTCGCTGCACAGCCTGTCTGCCTCCCCTGCTTCCTCACAGAGCCTCATCATGGCCTCACTGCCCAGCGTCATGAGCCTGGGGGAGTCCTCACTTCTCATCGGTAACACCGCCTCTCTGGTTCTCTTTCTTTCCAATGTGAGACTAAAAAGAGAAATTCAGAGAACAACTGTCCCGGTTGATCCACAGGTCTAGCCTCCACGCAGCCTCAGTCCGTGCCTGTTATCAACAACGTGGGCGGCGCGTTCACCACTCTCCAGCCGATCTCATTCCAGCAGCAGCTTCACGCCTCTCCCCAGCAGCCAATATCACAGCAGCTCCAGAGTCACATGGGCACCAGTCCTTTCATGGCAACCATGGCACAGCTGCCATGTCACAGTAAGGCTACACCGACACAATGGCATGAGATTCACATGTTGTGTTGAGTAAAGATTCATTCCTCTGTTCCTCATTACAGTGTACAAGTCAGATTCGCCCCAGTATCATACGTCCGGTCTGCTTTCTCAAGCCATGGTCATCACAGACAGCAGCAGCCTGGGGACGCTGACCAGCCTCGCTGCTGTCAGACAGGTAACTGTCTCTGATGGGTTGACTGGTCTGTTAAGGAGTGAATAATCCCATTTGTGGTTAAAACTGTCCTCGATTTGTGTTTTGGGTAGATTCTCACAGCAGATCCTGAGGATCAGACAGACCCGTCTTTACAAGAAGACTCTCTACACCTGCAGCCGCACACACCTGGGCCAGGTATACAACTGTAAATACAAGTTTACTCCTTCACATCTACACCTTACTACTACATTTTTGGGATGACGTCATGGCTAGTTATGCAAATTTCAAAAATTATAATTATCCTTCTTATAATTAATTTTTGATTATTTCAGAGCCACATTTGCCATTCAGCATGACACAGTCAAGCTAGAACACACTGATGTTTGGGCTGTGTCTAAGCCGTGATTTGCTGGGTGACATTTTGCAATAACTGCAAACTGAGAGTTTGATGCGTTTTACTCAAATGTTGATAGCCCTCTGGGTATCAAACTTCTCACCTAACCCTCGGCAAAAAGGCAAATACGTGCATTTCCCATGTATGCATGCATCATCGTATGAGTAAAATACATTCATTGCATGCAATAAATATATTAATATATTTTCCATGATGCCTTCCCAAGCAGATTCCCTCATGTAATATTGCTTTGCTTCCTTTAGTGGTGATACACATTGCCTCATTCTTCATCATAGAGAACACTCAAACTCCTACTATGAACTCATTTTAGTTTTTTCTATTTTTCTTTTGACAGCTTCTTCTGAGAGCCTAGAGCTGTATCCTGCTTCTCAGATGACAGAAAGTCATCAGTCTCACCTTCTCTCGCCTTCCCCAACAGACATCAGCTCTTACATCCCTACACAAATGGTCTCCACTGCACAGTAGAAGTGCTCTGGCAGTGTAGCGTCTCCTCATTATCAGCTGGACATTATCTCTGGGATGGTGTTTCGAATGGACAGCTGGTGTAAACGATTCAGAAAAACCTGGAGTCAGGGGCCACAGGGACAATCACCTTTTATGTTTCAAAGACTCTCTGAAAGTCCGTACCACTGTAACACGAACAAGGATCGACATTAGATTCACTTTTGATACAATCAACTGAAAATCAAGTTTTTATTCAAATGTTTAGTAACTCAGAAATTGTACATAAAGTTGAAATGCGTTACCTGCATTTTTACGCCACTGTATTGAAATGCTTTTTCACACTATTCAAAGACTATTTCAAGAATAACCTACAATGGTATGAAAAGATTTTTGATGAAAACGTTTTTACTTTGATAGACTTTTACTGTTGTGTATTTGCTGCATGTTCTGAAACACATGGCTTTCGAAAATATACTCAAAATGTTTTGGAAAATATATTACCGGTCAATCATTTCAAGCTTGTGACAGACTGGAAAACAGACAAACATCCCAAAACAGTGAAAGATCAGTCATAAGAAATTCAGTTCACAGCTACTTTCTTTGTGTTTAATTCTTGCTTCTTTTTCCTTTTCTGTTTTCCTTTGACTTGCATGTGTACCTGCTCTGAGCTGCCATGCCCACCACCGCTCTGAGCATCAAGAGGAGAACCTGCAGAGTCACTTTCTCCTGCACTGTGTTTCCTCTTTTTCTTCTTTACAACATGGCTGTCCTCTCCCTCTGCCAGTTTCTTCTTTTTCTTAGTTTTTTCTGCTGAGGGAGTTGATAGTGTAGAGGGAAGTGACGATGGCGGTATGAGGTCTTTGACAGATACCGCTGCCTCCCTCAGCCTTGTTTCCATCTCACTGTCGCTGTCACTGTGACCAACAAAGGAACACAGAATGTTAAAAAGGAGTCTACAAAGTAATCTCACACACACACACACACACACACACACACACACACACACACACACACACACACACACACACACACACACACACACACACACACACACACACACACACACACACACACACAC
>JAVQJD010103375.1:0-35754 GCA_036023655.1 Nannoperca australis | reverse complement strand
CTATCTATCTATCTATCTATCTATCTATCTATCTATCTATCTATCTATCTATCTATCTATCTATCTATCTATCTATCTATCTATCTATCTAGACAGACTAAATTGTTGTTTTCTGCCTCCCTTCATCTGTCTCTCTCCCACTGTGTGGGCGTGTAAAGTGTCAGCAGAGCTTTTACATTGTTCTGAAATGAAGCTTAGGCATCTGCATTATGGCACAATTCATTACATGACTGACATAAAACAAGATGAGGCATATGCACGTCCGTGGACAGGGATGATAATGAATGTGATAATCTGCGTTATTTTCATATCAATAAATGCAGATTTTGTTGCTGTTGCTTTCAGATGTAAAATGATGGGTTATCAAAGAGCCTCTCCACTAATTTTACATGTCAAAGTCAATTTACCAGCTGGGAGTGCTGCACAGACTGTGGCTGTGGCTCTGGAGGAGATGTGAGACTTAGATATCCTAACATTTAGTCCCTGGTATGGAGCTAGCTCGAGCCACCACGGACCCTCGATTTCCCATAATGCTACTCAGTAGTATCTTTCATTGCCAGTTAAATGCCCTCATCTCTTAAATGCCATGACCCCAGTTGATAACACAGGTTTGCTGTCAAACATTTCAAGTCTCACGCCTAATTCAAGATAACCCTGACATCACTATGTCTTTTTTCATACGTGACTAAACTCCTCCAAAGCCCAAGAAGACATTATTCACGTTTTCACAGGAATACTTGTACTCTACATGACGAGTAAAGTCAATCTTTATGCTTGAAAGTGAAACCGCCCAGTGTTATGCAACACTGATGTGCTTCTTTAACATTACTTTACATTTTGTATTTCTGGCAGTAGTGACTGTACTTTCTTTGGAACTAATAACAGAAGCATTAAGCATGTAAGGTGAAAGGCAAAGCAATACTACTGAAATTGAGAGCATCCGTGTTTGAAACACTAATTTCTTGGTGATACAGTGCAAAAACACTATAGCTTTGCCCAAAATCCCCCAATTGTTTGCTTTAGTGCACTATATTTTTATTCCACAATTTTACTTTGGTTTCCAAATGTCTCCACTGCGAGACCATTTTTTCTGATTTCTGATGTAGGAAATAGTGACTCAGCGAAAAAGGGAACGAAAACAAAATCGCAATCTTATATTCTACGGCTTTAACGATTAAGACATGAGCTCACTTCTTTCAGCGATGAGCTCATGCTGCAGTGTCTTTGTTCACTCATGGCCAAGACTGCTTCTTTTAGGAACCCCCTCTACCTGTTCCTCACCACGCTGACTTAAAGTCTCAACCGTTCAGCCTCACAGATAGGCTATCCCACTATCGTTTTAGTCACACTGCAGTGGAGGGCGTACATTTGCCAGTGATGTCAGTCTGAATGCCCTGATGATATCATTGTTTTTGTGGAGGCTAGCCATTTTAAATCATTTATTGTAGATGTATTCAGCACCCTGCAGACTTTGATTATGTGACAGTGACTTCATGCCACTGCCTCAGTCTCAGAGTGTGCGCTGCTTCAAATACATCCCGCAGGGTATTTCCAGAAAATCACATTTGGAGAAGGACAGAGAACACTTCCGCCGCGCTGCTTTCATAATGTGTCACAAGTGTTGGAAGCGCTGACATGGTGCTGAGTGTCATGTCTCTCCTCCAGCTGTTGTTTGTACCCAGTTTTTTCTTTTATGTGACAAAAACATATGTGTGCTTTGGCGACTTTGACCATAAACACAGACAAAAAAAGATACATTTACAACAATGTTAGTGTATAGATAGAGAAACATCTTAAAGGTCTGAGGAATGAAAACCAGCTAGGTCACAGGAACGGGAATTCATCCTCGTAGGAAGATGATGTGAACAGATGAGAGAGAAATGGATGCTGCCAAATTTGTCAGCAGCAGATGCGGCATCTTGGGCAGAACTGTCATTCAGCAGTATTCTGGGCTGCTCAGGAACAGTAAGCTAACGGCAAGCTAAGAAGTGTGGGAGGGAAGACTGACAAGAGACGGAGAGTAAGGATCTATTCAGAGAGCCTCTCTGTTCTGACTGAGTGACAGGACAGTAAAGGTGTGAGAGATGGCTGTATATTCAAGTGATTTAGAAGGACAGTAGTGTTGTGTGCTCATGTCAAACAGATGAGAGTTGTCAAACTGTATTTCTTTTTTGCCTCTCAATGAGAATGTATGTGTGTGTGTGTGTGTGTGTGTGTGTGTGTGCGCGCGCACGCTGTGGCAGGAATGAAAAGAGCAAATTTGCCTGTCCCTCAAAATACACTCACAGCATCTTCAACTGCAGCCAGTTTGGTGAGTTCAGTCTGGCCTTGTAGCATGCGTCAATAATGATCAGCATCAATAGACTTTGACTCACAACCTTGTCACCAAGCAAAAGAGACAGAAAGAGGGGAACATAGAAATTTGGAAGAGGGAGAAAACATGCTATGAAGATGGCTGAGGAAACTGGGCTGGAAGAGGACTGAAATAGCCTTTGGTGCAGTATGACTAAGACTTTAATTGCAGAGGGACAGAGATGTGGCCCTCTATTGTGTGTGTGTGTGTGTGTGTGTGTGTGTGTGTGTGTGTGTGTGTGTGTGTTTGTGTGTGTGTGTGTGTAGCTGTTTCCTTGTTTATTTTCAATACAAAGATATTGCTTAGCATGCAGTTTGGAGAAAATGTGTTTCATGACCATGTCTTCCCTGATTTACCTGTCAGCTGGTTTTGAGCTTGTGTGTGTGTGTGTGTGTGTGTGTGTGTGTGTGTATGTATGTGTGTGTGTGTGTGTGTGTGTGTTTGCACCTTTTGGGAAATTGTGAGATTTTTTTGTTCGTGTCTTCTGAGTGTGAATTGCTGTCGCTGTTCGGCTACCTCCCGCCTAAACACACACACACACACACACACACACACACACACAATCACTTTGCAATACACCTACATTCCTGCTTCCTCAGCCTGTTTTCACATGTTGTCTTCCACAAATATAAAAGCTCTGATGTGATTAGCAACACAAGAGCATCTTCTTCTGCCTCCTTTCATCTCAACATCTGTCCTTTTCGCTTTGCTTCTGAGACTTTCTGCCACCAGGCGACTCAAACTGAAGCTGCAGGGTGAATGACAAGTGTGTTATTGCATTATGTGTGTTTGTGAGTGGAAAGACAGAGAGGCGCGAACCTTGGCACTTGTGTATTAGCTGGAGCAAATCCCAAAGGTAAGTCATTATCCCCAAGTACGGGCCTCTTGTTGTTGCAGCTATTTACCTAAAATGCAATGATGAATCATTTGCTGCAAGGGGAAACTGTTGAGGGAATATTCATCAGTTACATTTTTACCAATAAAAAAAGTATTCACTTTTTTGGGGAAGTTCTATATCACCCTCTGCCGCTCGAGCTGTGTGTAGAAAACAAGTGGGGTTGTCACACACACACACACACACACACACACACACACACATTCACTATTTCTTCCCCATATTCAACAAGACTTTAGGGAGGAAGTGATGCTATCACCTCTTCCTGTTGGAGTTGGTGTTTGTTGGTCCTTCTGTACACATGACAGCTATTGCATCTCTGTCTGTTTGTCCAGTGGTCCAGCTAATGACATTCCCTAATTATTATTCACATCCATGTTACATTATTTTATACTTTAGCTCTTTAAACTAAGTTAAGTAAATATGAAAATAGCAACACGTAAGATTTTCATGAGTTTCTCCTGCTTTGAATTTAATGTCATGTCTGCCCATTTAATTGCACAACAAATATTGTTTTTACAGTTTTTGTGTGTACCCATCATTATGCATGCACCTCGAGTTATTGAGATATTTTCTTTAGATTCCACAGAGTCCCATTATCTCAATTACTGTCAAAACCAACTGTACTTCAAATTGCTAAATTCAAGGCAACATAATAAGCTCTTCAGGGGCTTAAACTAAAACCACCTTTATTTATGTCTTTATTTGGTTCTTTAGTTTATTGACTACAGAAGCAGTTATAAACACTATTAAACCAGTGAAGCCTTTATGCAAATATAGTAATTATTCATGGGCGAGGTGGTGGTGAACGTATTTAAAATGGGTAAACATTTATTTGTGATCTTATCTGACAATATGCTGTGGTGGGAATATATGGGCTTATATGGGAAATGGCTCAATAAAAACATGTACATGTAAATTCAAGCATCTGCATACATTCCTCGATCTCTCAATATCCCCTCTACTGTTTAGAATTGGCATTATTTCAGTTACCTGGGTAATGCTGTAAACCGTCCTTTTAATCTATCAGGAAATCTGATCCAAACAAAGCGCTAACGAGTCTCTGAGAATCACGCACTTCTTACATTTCTACTGGCGTCATGCTAAAACTCCAGTCAACTATACAAACACAGCCGTCACCTCCAGCTTTGGTCTAATTGTGCTTTCTCCACCCATGCCCATTGCTTGTCCCCGTGCCACATCCACTGCAACATGCCACACATGATGACATCATCATCCTGGGGCAAACAGCCAATGAGAACCCACAGGGGGGGGAGTCAATCACGGGTCATCACAATAACGCCGGTCCAATCAGCACAAGCCAAAAGGCCCGTAACCATAGTGATTAGCCCTGGGTTCAAATATGTGTTTGTGTGGCAGACGCACCCCTGTGTTGATTCCATATGCACCTGCGTACACAGACTGCATTATTCCTATACTGTGAGTGGGTATATGCATGAAGGGGCACAGAGCTGTTATCCACATGGGACACTAAGGTAAACTCACTCGCCACTCATACAATACAGATCTGTTGTCCTAGTTTTGTAACATATGGCTTATGCATTTATTATGTGATCCATACGTGTATTAGACGTGCTTTTCCTCCAGCTTCTGCATGCATTTCCTGTTTGGTACACACTTCTCTTTCAGCCGCTGCAACTTATAGCTCTGGTAATTACAGTCGTTAGCTCTCCTCTGTATTGTTCTCCGAGAGGATGGATGAGGAGACGTGTGGGTGGCAGTGAAGGGTGAGGGGAGGGGAGGCAAGGACAGCGAGCAAAAGGCACCGCTGAGTAGGAGAAGTACAATGGGCTGTGAGTCAGAGGGAGAGAGGAGAGAGGAGGGAGAGAAAGCGATAGGTATGCTGAGAAAAGGTCAGTGTGCGGAGGGCTTTTTTTAAAATGCAAGAAAATTGAGAAAGCTGTTGTTGTTGTGCTCATCTCTCTGTTTTATGGCTTGAATGTTCAAATCTGGCTAGGTGGGACGCGAGCAGGTGACTCACGATGAGCAGATGAGAGAGGGTGGGGGCGCTACTCAACAGAGGCTCAGCATAAAAATGTATTAAACGACAGACAACTATGAATTTCTATTCGTAGAATACATTTAAATAGCTTGTTTTTGACAGGTAATGGACATTTTAATGCAAATGGTTTCCCTTCACAGTTTGCTCCAACAAAGCAGTCTGACCTCTTGTCTCTCCGGCTTCCCCGTTCAACGACTTGCTTTGCAACACCATCATCGTGATTAGGAATCATTTGACCCCTGCATTCCTGACTCCCAAGACTGCAAACACACTGCTGTTATCCCCATTGTCTGTGACTGAATTATATGCTACACTACTTTGCACACCCAGCAGTAAAACAGACACCACAGTCATCTAAGCTATTCACATACGTAGCTTGGACTTCTTTTTCAATATCTTCCCCCTCTTCTGCTGGTGTGGTGTGTGTGTTTTCCTTTCAGATCTCGTCTCACATTTCTGTCAAACACAGATTCAGTTTGGTCTTTCAGATGAGCACATTCTGTCCAAGGCGGTCCAATACCAGAGCTGACCCCAGTCATGGTCTGAATCCAGAGGACACTGTTACTGGTCTTGCCGTTAAATGTGTTTTTTTTCAATTCACCCTCTTTGTAGTGGGAGAGAAGCAGAAATATGAGAAACAAATATCTCCAAATCCTCCCTGGATACCACCAGCTGTTAGTGTTGGTGTGGAAAAACGTCTCTCTTGGACTGAGACAAGTGCACCTGTTACCTGTCGCAGTGAGCTTGCTCATGGTGGGAATTGTTGGGTCTCTGTAAATGAGGTTATATTTGAAAAGTGCCCTGAGATAACATAAATAAATATGATTTACATAATGATATACATAAATAAAACTGAATTGAATTGAACCTGTTGACATCATAGTTCCTGTAAATATATAAATGAAACCAGAGGACTGTGTGCAACAACAAAAAAAAATCCTGAAACTAGTTTAAACAGGTATCTGAACCTAAAGTATTTCAAACCATCAATAGATGATGTATCTAAAATAAGATTTCAGACCTTAACACTTGAGATGTATTTTTTTTCAGTGGGGTCACAGTTTAATACAAACGCACACAACAGCAGTGAACACTTGAGGTTAAACCCTGCAGGTTAAGCAGCTTAAATACAAAATAATGCAGGCTAAGGCAGTAATCCTTGGCATTTGGCACAACAAGATATTCTTTTCTTGCTGTAATGTATACTACATTTAGACTATAAGCTATATGTATTTCTTTTGTAATATGTATTACATGTATGTATTTTACTTTTCTTTCAACAAGGATCCGGACAAAATGTGTTGCTTTTTGACTTGAATGTTTGTAGTTTTTAAGGAATGCATTACCAACAATTGACTTTTTCTTAATATTCTCTTAAGATGAACTGAATGAACTTTACCAGCAGAGCAGAGTTGTCCTTAGAGAGGAAACCAACCAGCAGGGACACTGGACTGCATGTTCATTTAAGATCTATTCATAGAGTGTCAGCAGGGTAGTTTATACTTGCAGCAGCGAGCTGGGGTGACTCATTTGAAGAGAAACTAGACTGCTTAGATATGTAGACTAGATACCTTTGTATGACTAAAATGCAGTTTTGAGTTAGTAGGCGGGATGCAAGAGTTCACAATAGTTGCCTTTATCCTTTCGACTCTTTTTTCTCCAGAAACACAACATAACCAGAAAAACTTGTCCTGACCACCGAGGTTTATACGCTTAATTCTGCTTTCAGAGCAGCTCATCCCTCCAGAAAAAAAAAAGTTTGTTTTAACTAAAAATATAATCCATGACGATGTGGAAAGTGATGCAATTAAAGCCCATACGTCAATACGTCTGACCACCATTCTCCACAAACACTAACCCAGTAACTGTTTCAAGAAGACAATAATATTCGTCATTACAATTTGTTTCTCAGAATTTAACTCTTTATGTCTGCAAACTCCAGCAAAACAGAAAACCCACTTCATTTTCACAGCGATCAAGAATTAACGTGGCTTTTCTAGGATCCATTCTCTTCTATTCATATTAATCACATTAGTTTTAGGTTCCCTGTCGCTACTTTTGCCTTAGTTCTGTTTAACTTTGCCCCTACAAATTGTTTTGAAGCAGACTTTGTTCAGACAAGCAAAAGCCCACACAGACAAAGCTAATGCTCTCGCCTTATCAGTCTTTGATGTGTGGAAGAATAAAGATCTGGAGAAACTGCAGGAGCTCAGTCTGTATAAGAACTTAGCAGGCCTGATCTGTAGCCTGAAACTAACCCATTTCTTGTTGCAATGCTTCAACTGAACAGATACCAATGATAGCATCTTAGATTTTCTAACATTTCCCCCCGTCTTCCTTATTTCGTTGTTCTACTCCACTGAGCCATGAAAAGAAAGTTGTTTTTGTTGCCTCCTCACAAAGAGTCAGGGTCAGGGTCGGCTGCAGAACAGCGCGCTGCCTCGCTCAGGAGCTCTTCATCAGGGCGGATGTGCTCTGGCTCAGGGGGGCTTACATTTTGGCCTTCCAGGCGGAGGTGAGTGTCTTGTCTGATGGAAGAGGAAGCATCTTTTTCTTTTTTTTTTAACTAAACAACATGAGGAAACATATAGCTCCTTTAAACAATACAACAGGATAGACTGCTGCACTTCCTCTATAGAAACATAATGAGTATTGTCACACTATAAGAGTCATATCGGGTCTGTGTGACGAATACTAGCATGAAAACATTCTTGTGCTAATTTATGATGCTGGTGTTAATGTTTCCGGTGATGACACTAATACTGCCTTGGATTTATGTGGGAGTAATACACAAGCGATAAAGGAGGGCGGCCATGTTTATAAAGATTATTTACATATATTTTTAAAAGTTTACAGGGTAAAACAATGTTGACACACATTAAATAATCTGTTCCTGACTGAATTGAAATCCCCCTCCCCTCTGCATATTGAACTGTTTCCACAATGCTGTCAGCTGACCGCAAGAACAAGATGTGTAAAGATTTCTCTCTGTAACAGTGTCTGTGTGTTTGTACTGCAGGTAATATTTGGTTCATCCAGAACTTTAACTGCCTTTGCCCATCTTCAACACTTTGTCTGACTAGAAACCATGACATTATTCATTTTAAATGATTCATCAGTCTGCAATCATAGAAAGCAAAACCTGTGATCAATGAATAAATAATTTACCTGCTTTGCAGAATGATGTGCAACTTCCTAAAGCTTCCTCTGCGTTCATGTGGTGATTGGTAAACATTACAATTGCGCCTTTTAGCGGTCAAATGGGTGAAATACTGGCGCACAAGAGCCACGCGGTGGGCCACACAACCCATACAACACACGGCATGTCAGTATCAGTATTTTCCATTTCAACCCATTGTTAAAGTTGGTATGTAGTTTTGAGTTTTTGTGTGAATGCTTAATCATTGTCGTATGATGTCAAAATAAAAAGAGGGTTATTATGAGTGTGGGTTTAATGAGATCATTTTGTCCCACAGAATTTCGCAATCTCCAATTTCCACTTGTGCACAAATTAACCACAGCCTCAAGTTGCCTAACAAAGATTTTTATTGGAGCTGGAATGAAAAACTATAAATCCTTCCAGATCATCTACTTACTCAATACATTTTAGAAGCATCTGCAAATGTCCCGGACAGAAAAAAGGGATATTGCATGGATGAGGTTATTATAAAGACATGATTAGACACACCATCTGACATATTTGGGGAATACAGAGCTGTGGTTTTGTTATTATGGTCCAAAAAAGGGGGGATGCTATGATTTCCTGCCACTGCCTCTACTCCTACTGACCAGCAGTGCACTCACAAGTTGGCTACATTGGGACATTTTTGTGAACTCAGTAAATACGTGCGGTTTTTTAAAAGAAAAACACTATTTCTCTTTCCCCCCCCCCCCCACTGTTGTGTGCGCCTGTTGCAATTTCCGCCACAAAACACACGATGGCGCACAACAGCAACGGGTCCATGTAGTAGTCCGTCATGTGTTAGTGCATGCGGGTACAGAATATGTAAGAATGTTTTAAAATGGACTTTTGGACCTGTCACAGAATAGATAACATAATCTAATTACCTGGTCACTAACACGATTATTTTTTGTTTATTTCATCGTGCAAATTTATTAAACACTAAATGTAACGTGAAATTGCGTCCCTCCACTTTGACATCCACTGCTTCTATTAGCCTAGTACCGGATGTGAATTCCGGTAAACTTTGGAGTGCTGTTCCCTCCTCCTCCTCCTCCTCCTCCTCCTCTTCCTCCTCCCCCTGCTGCTCATTGAAACTGCTTAGCGCGGCCAGAAGCGCTTCAGACGCGCTCCCGGCTGCGTTTCCAGTCGACCACAAACTTCACAGGAGTTTACTCTCAGACTGCAACTTTGGCGTCGATAACATGCTGGATTAAAGCCCGTTCAACTGTTGTTGTTCGGCCACAGGAGGTTTGTTTCACGCGCAGGTACAATGACTGCATTCTGCATCAGATCGACTGTTTAGAGGTAAATTGGACCCAGCGCTTCTAACCTACTGAAAAACTATTTTTCTCCTACAGCTGAATCAGAAGCTCTCTGTTTATTGTTTGCTTTATGCCTGTTTATGTAGTGATGCACGCAAACGGGAGCAAATAGGTTTGGATTCTAAGCGACACACGAGATAACAACTCACAGTTGTCGCGGACTTTTGTTTCCCTTTTGGAATATTACAGTGATTGCTCATATCTAACAATATCTTGACAGCTTTGTTCTTGTAATGGGGTCATTTCACCTCAGCGAGCACATACAAATGGATTATCAGCTGTCTTGGCTGGCTTGGCTTCTGGTTTGCTCAATTCAATAACTTTTTCACTCGTGTTCCTTAAGTTTAGCTGCCGCTATCTGCACTGAATCCCTGTTAATGAGTAAACTGTGGGGATTTGGACACTGCACTGAGCTCTTTGATACTGATTGGTATTCCTCTCTTCTGTTTACCCTTAAGGGTGAGATCCGTTTTCTACAGGGGGCTGCAGTGTCTGCACTGTGACCTGTTTGGACACAGATAGTGAAGCTGACACAGGCACTTTAGGATCATGGATTTCGGCAATGATGTGGATCTGTCCAATAAAAACATCACCCCATTGTGGAAACGCCGCACAGACAATTATAATAACCCCCAGGACTCGAGCAAACCCAAGCCGCGACCTGTCAGTTGCCACATAAATGGGGTCATGACGACGGATCTCCCTGTGGAGGACAACAAGTCTTCCTTCACCTTGAGCCAACCTGCTGCGAGACTGGTGGCCACACCGTCGTTTCGGGGCAAGAACACTGTGGTGTTGAAGCACGTTCTGCACAAACCCGTATCCAGGAAATCCCGAGTTGTTCGAAGCATCAGCATTGGGCACCACTCCAACGGATTCTTCTCACTGTCCAAATTTAGGTCTGAGGATAGCAAATCTGCCTCACTGGACAATAGAGTGTTTAATGGAGACTGTGACAGGAGGAAAACCAGTAATGGAGTGACAGTATGTCCTGAAAAGCGTCTCCAGGACCCCCAGAAACACATTTCCAGTCCGTTCAGTCTGAGCTCTCAGAAAGACCAGATTACTTTTGGGACGAGTTCACCCTCACCCGAAGCTGTTCCTCTTAACCGTTCCTCTCCTGTCCTGTCTCCGCACACTCCCAACAATAACAACTACAACCACAATGAAGTGTCCTCCCTTTCATCCGCCTCCAGCCCCTCTCCTCCAGCCCGACGTACCCCCAACCCCTCCCACAGCTCCACTTCCAGCATCCCTTCCCTCTCTTCCCTTACCTCCTCAGACCCCCCAACCCCACGCTCCCCATCGCCAGCAGACAGAGGGCAGGCGCTCGTTAGACAGTCTTCATTCTCGCCTGCCTCTTCACAGGACACCAGGCATGCCTCTTCCTCTTCGTCCATCTCCTCCACCTCACCCTCTCCTTCCCTTTCACCATCCATCTCTCCCTCTCCCTCCATCGTGCTCAGCACCCACAGCCCTGCTGCCCTGAAGATGGGCACCCAGCAGCTCATCCCCAAGGGTTTAGCATCTGATATTCGGCAGAACAAGGTGCCTCCCTCTGGGCAGCAAGGCCAAGGCTTGGCAGGGCTGCTGGGGTTGGACCATTCCAAGCGAGCGTTGAAAGCCCTCAGCATGGTGGAAACAGGAACCTACTTTTCTACAGGAGGGGGCCAAGGTGAGGGCACAGATGCAGAAAGTGAGAGCCCGGGGACCCTAAGAAGAGGCCTGAGGAGTACATCCTATAGGAGGGCTGTTGTGAGTGGAGTGGACTTGGAGGTCCCGTCAGTAGATCCAAAGGCCCATCGGTTGTCCCATCCTGTCATCAGAGGGCTAGATGGGGATAAACCAGCCTCACCAGTCAGCCCAGCAAGTCCTAGCACTCCAAGCCTCACTATTCCTCGAACAGCCAAGCCTGCCAGTCCTGGGACACCCAAAGTTGCAAGTCCTGGGACACACAAACCTATGAGCCCAAGGATTTTAATGCCTACCAGCCCTGGGACAGACAAGCCTACCAGTACTGGGAAAAACAAGGTGGGTAAATCTGTTATTCCAACAATGATAGTAGGTTCAAACAGTCAGAAAAACAAACACTGGTGCTCTTCAAGGAAAACAAGGTTGAAATATACAAAAAACTAAAAACACTTTAAAACTATTTTTGAATTTTGTTTTTTTGTACGTGTTTGAGTTGACTTTCTGTTGCTCATATAGAATATTATGTACCAACATACCCGACTGGCTCTTTACAACGAAGTTTTAGAGAAATTAATGACAAAATAAATTAGTTTTAACATTCATCTGCAAAGCAAATTCTTGCAAAAACCTGTGAACTTTGGCATTGCATTTTATTATTATTTAATAGAGCAGATTGAGTTATTTTGACTAAGTTAATTGTGATCTATCTTATGGGTTTATATTTGATTGTGCACAAAGATTGCTTTGACATGGACTTTGTCAGCATTCAGAGCGGAGTAAAGTCCAAATTGTAGAATTACAACACAGGCTGAGTATTGTGGAGCAAACCTAGCAGCAGCAGAAGTTCGGACAAGGCCTTACAAGGAAACAATTAATGTGGTTGTTCGGAGACATGACGTAATGTGACACCATGCCCACACATACACACTTAGATACACAGTGGCTCTGTAATTAGACAGGGGTCAATGATGGAGGTCACCAGAAAGGTCATGGACAGGTGACAGAGCCACACATTCCTATTTCATCAAAACCATGGCACTGCAGGCACTTCTTGGTCACTCCAAGTTTGTCAGAATCATTGCATTTGTGTTGCGTTTCTCTTCCAGAGTCCAGATAAGAAGAAAGTTTTGGCCAGTCAGCGGACGTTTGACAGCGAGGGTGAGAAACACCCATCTGTTTTGTCTTCACCACACTTTATTTATTCATTTGACTCTTTCAGTGTCTGTTCTTTTTGCCCTTCTTTCTCTCTCTCAAACAAACAATATCTTCCTTCATTTTAAACTTCATCACAATTTATCATTCTGTCCAAAAACAATGTATGTTTCAGAAGAAGAGCTATACCAGAACTACCAGGAGAAGGCCTTGCACAATGACTCGGATGAGGATGCTGATTCGAGTGAACCCAAACCCGATAATGGCATTGTGGTGCAGTACAGACCCATACGCACCTCTTGGAGCCAGCTCAGTGTGGTCAGACATAATTCTTACATCCTTCTCACTCTTTCTCCATCCAGTACACAGGCAAACATACAGTATTACACTCCGTGCTGTGACTGTGGAGCCTTGGAATGCTAGTCCTCTGAAGAATGCTGTCATATCCAGTTTGGCCACAGTCCATACCCATCCTCCCACTGTTTCTGCGTTCCTCTGCCCCTCACTCTGTTTATCAGGGAGTACAGGAGCATTTCTTCTAGGACTTGGGTGGCAGGGAGGCAGACAGACATCCAGACCCACAGGAAGTCTTGGAAGCACTGCTTGGGCTTAATGCCAGTGTGTTGGCCAACTCTACACATTCGTCAGACTGCAAATATGCTTAAAATGTTGCCTCTATAGAGAAGTGTGGTGGCTCTGCATTACATAACATAGTTAGGGATTGGAATTGAGGGATAGAGGAATACAGAGGAAGGGATTGGGCTAATTTAGTTTTCTACCTAGGTATTCTCATCTCTTTGTTTACTTGTTGAGGAGAATTAGAATTAGTTCTGAAATTGCTCGGCAATAATATGCACGGGGACTCTAATAAATGAGAAACTGAGCTGAGTCGGACATTACCAGGCTGACCAGGACTTAGCTCCTTTCGACTTTTGCAACTGCTTTACAGCTGTGGATCTGTTAGTGTGAAGGTGTTTGGCCAAACAGTACATGATGTAACACTGTGGGATTCTTCCTCAACTTTCACATTTTGTGGGAAATGCTGGCACAACACTTATATTGCCTTGGTGTGACAGGAAATAAGATTAGTCCCAATGAAGCCAAGAATTAGATACACAAGTGTGAGTCTTGCCTTTCAAACGAATTCTTCCCTTCTCTTACTGTCACTGTAGCAACTCGCGTCATTTAGGGTATGATGAAATTTCTAGGAATCGCCACCTGTAGCATGAGGAGGTGGAGCTTTCCCGGAGCTTAATCCGCCCATGGCACTTTGGTTTTGTTTCTTTTGTTCTTCTTTTTGAAGTGATTTTGGATAATGATACCTAATTGATTGTGTTTCAGTTGCACCCAGTGAAACTGCAAAACAGGGCGAAGTTTAGTTGACATGACATGGCACATGGTTGCCAGCACACTAAAACCTTACAGTCTTATATTGATGGCTGTGCTAGCTAGTATTGAAGGTTTGGCAGAAGAGAAAGCAAGAGAAATAATAAATGTGCGTGTGAAAGGAAAAGAAGGAAAGAACCACAAGAGATATTTGGTCTACTGCAGGTTTGTTTGTTCTCAGTGTTTGCTGAGGGCTGCAGGGCAGATACAAGAAAGAAGGAAGGCTCCTCCTGGAGCAGTATCACTTCCTTGTACCTCTATACCAAAATAGGATGAGAAGCTAGTGGAAGTCAAGAAAGCTGGCCTCTTGGAAGTTCTACCTGCATGTGTGAAGTATAATGTAAATGTGCCCCAGGTCATGGTTATATTTGGTGAAACATGAGATGGAGGCGTGCATTTTGTTCAACCTTACTTTATGTTTGACAAAGACACAGGCTGATAAATTCAATAGTACTCCACACCCAGTTCATTCCAAAACGTTGCTTTCTTTCGGTCTTATTCAAATATCTCTGGACCAAATCTCGGCAGCCACATACCAACATGCACATACACTTCTCTTTTTTAATGTATGGTTTCGCCAAACAACATTTTACTATTGGAGTGTTGTGGTTTCAACAAATGTCCTATTTCTACACTCTCCCTGTACCTCTTTATGCAGCAAAGATCTTTCTTTCCCCATTTTCTACAACAAATGAATTGGCTCTCTATTCAGTGTGGTATGCAAAGTGCTGCTTCCTTTCTGTGGGAGGACAACAGTTGCACACAAACACACGCACATAGAACCTGTGCTATAAATGCAAACAACCCTGGACTAGAAAAATAAACTAAAACGAGTAGTCAAACAAGTGTGACTTTGTATATGAAAGCTTTTAATGACTTTAAAATTGTTATTCTGAATTTTTCAATTTTTTTATTTTTTACAAATTGTGTTTTCTGTTTAGGTAAAGAAAAGAGGTCTCTCGGACAAGATGAGTCAGGAGGAACGCAAAAAACAAGAGGTAGGATTTTTTTTTTTTTTCTTTTCTTAGAATAATCCAACTGTTGGCTACATGCATGCTCAGTTAAGAGTTACCAAGCGCTGGGGGAGTTTGGCTATCCATTTGGTCTCTGTAAACTCCTCTCGAGCAATAAAAAAGCCATTAAAGGAACCCAGCAGGAAACATGCATCACAGTCTATTATATCTTTAAAGCAGATGCATTGTAAAGGGAAGGAGAGGGGTTACCTGTTTGTGCCATATTACGAATGACAAGGCTTGAATTGACAAATTGATGCGCATGGTATTGTTCAGTAGCATTCCAAGCATGATTGTAGAGCACAGGTATGTCAAGCATGTTTATGACAGAGCCCATCTCATAGAGCAGTGAGTGAGTCAGGGTCTAGTGGGGTAACTGAAGCATGCAAATGTACGTAATAAACCCACCCGGGGGAAGTCACAATATTCAGTTTGAGTAGAAGAACCCTCACCCTCCTCATTCTCTTGGTTTCCCCTGTCTGCTCCCTGTGGCTCTCTCTTGCCCTTCATCAGGCCATTTTTGAGGTGATCTCGTCGGAGCACTCGTATCTGCACAGTCTGGAGATCCTGATCCGCATGTTCAAGAACTCTGCAGAGCTCAGCGAGGCCATGACCAAGACTGAACACCACCACCTCTTCTCCAACATCACTGACGTCTGTCAGGCTAGCAAAAAGTAAGTGGCTGGTTGGGTCGGAACATGTAGGCTCTGTAGGCAGAATTATTATCAGGTGTATATTGTTATGTGTTTATAGAACTTTATTTATGTGATAAAACTTACAGTTGTGTTGGTTTTTACTTATTGGTTGGTATTTTGTGGTTGCTCTTACATGTTCTATAAACGTCTATTAGTGTTTGTGGTGTCTGGTTTTGGCAAATGAGCTTCATTTTCTTACTTAACAGCACTTAACACTTGGTAGACCGCACTCATTCCATCTGAGGTGTGTCTGTAAACGCTATTTGCTGTATGGATGATGTCATTTTTTTTTGCCTGACATACTAGCTTGAGTCAGAGTTTTGAGTGTGATAATGGCCTCAAGCGCAACCTGTTCAATTTGTGAATATTCTCAGGTCAGTATTTATTATGATAACAGCTAGTCTGAAACTGTTAACTATGGCAGCAGTTGTGTGTCCTGTAAAGTATTTGCTGCATGATGTCAGTCTACAAGACTGCTATGGGACTAGAGACTCCACAATTCCAAGATTTATTTTCACACTTTCCCTCCCTTAGCCGCAAGTTAACTGAACCTACTCTGACAACAAGTTGTTACCACGTTTTCAAGGTTATTCTTAAAACCCCATTGTGTATCACACTGTTAACCCAAGTTATCACCCAAGCAGCGTCACATTTCAATGTCCAGTCAGATTATTGTGGCGTTTAACAGCAGAGCCAAGTCAAACGCTGAGTGGTCTGATTATGTTAACCCTTGGCTCTAACTTTCGTCACGTGACCCTTTAACCAGGGGCTTGCTGGAAGCTCCAGGTTAATAAATCTAAGAGTGAAATGAGGTTAAGCTAGCTTTAGTCTTTATGTTGCCTAGGCTATAAGATTAACCAAAGCTGAAAAAATCTAAGGGTGGAAAGCCCTTTTCAGGCTAAAACATTTACTGAGTTTTAGTTTATCATGGCTATCTTTGTGAAGATGTGTGTGTGTGTGTGTGTATTCATGCAGAGCATTCACTGCCTCCCTTGTGCAACTGTTGCATGACATTTGGTCAAGGATTCCATGTCAAGATTGCAGCCCCCTCGTCAAGACAGAAATATTTCACCATTGCGTATAATTTACCATCTGTACATTTGACTTACCTCCATTATTGTGAAGGAAAAACAGATTCTACAAAAATTCCTCCTCACCTATTTTGCACATGTGGATCGGCAATTTGTATGTTTATTTATGCCTCATTCCCACTTTTGCATAAATGGTGGCATCTGTAAATTCCTTCCAGTGTTCAGACATGCTGCAACCCATCTCACTCCCCTTTCTCATTCCTATACACAGGCCACACACATTAATACAACACGGTGCCCTCCCCACCTAAATACTTAGACCTGCATAGCTCCAGGGAGGAAAATGGAGTGCAGAGAGAGATGGAAAGACACCATAAGATACAAATGTGCTTGTTGCGCTGATTAAACAAGATGTTTTACTTGGAACTGATAGTCACGCTTTAAGTTTAGCCTTTCAGAGAAAACAGCAGAAATATCACTCCTCCTGCAGTCTAGTCTGTGTTTAGTCTGTGTGTGATATTGAGTGGGAGGGCTGTTGAGTATTTTAAATGCAGGTGTGCTACTGGTTGTATTTCACTTGCAACCGCGCGATATGACATATCTCATTCATTACATAAAATACTCTGTAATTGCAACAACATACTGTAACACAGAGGCAAACTACGATATGGAGCATATCCCTGAAGGCGGATAAATGTTATATTCTTCTGCTGCTAGGACATTCATTTTCTTTTGTAATTCTTGGTCAGCAGCCTTATGTTGGGCGTTTCCTTTTTGTTTTTCTCATCACCCTGATTTAACTCCCTTCCCTTGACCTCTTCCGCTTTGCCCCAGGAGAGAGCGCAGCCTGAACTTGAATAGCCTTGACCTGTTAAATCCCTCAAGACACCTTTTAGGACATGGGTCAGAGGACAGGGCTTTCTGTTATCCTGTGTGCACATGCCCTCATCAGAAAGGGTATAGTTCAAAGAGTACGGGGTCAGGTATAGAGACAAGGCTACATGGTCACAAGAAGCATTGTTTACTATAGATGTTCGTATGTGTGTGGAGTAGATAGGGATGGGTCGGGACACGGGACACTAGAGGTGCTTTTGCAGATGAGCTCAAACTAGGTCCAGCCAGCAAAGGTCAGTGTCCTGTGTCTGTGCGACAGTTTCCTGTTTGTCACCTTGGATCGTGCATGCAAAAACACTTACTCTCTTGAAGCTGGCCATGTGGCGTGCCGTTAAACTGGCCATCTGGTGGTGGTCAGGAAGAGGAAAAGCCTCTGTGTTATGGTTAATGGTAGGCTATGTCTATTTTAAGAAACTGGGAGTTCCTCTTTTGTGATCCTACAGCAGGTTTGGACGAAAGGTGTTGGCGGTGCTTCCTGGCTTTGTGTCCGTCATTGTATCCTATATATTTCCCAGTGTGGGATGACTCATGATTTGAAGTTCTGACTCAAGCTGTTGCCATGTACGGTATGTATCCCTGACATACTAACCTCTATTCATACTGTGTTCAGGTTCTTTAAGGAATTGGAGGAAAGACACCAACAGAACATAGTGATCGATGACATCAGCGACATCGTTTGCAAGCACGCCCAGTCCAACTTTGATCCCTACGTCACATACTGCTCCAATGAGGTCTACCAGCAGAGAACCCTGCAGAGGCTGGTGTGAGTGACCGAGCGGACACGCACAAACAGAACATCTGGTGTTCTTATCACATCTCTGGTGGATTTGATCCAAACATGACTGTTCTGACACGTTGAACCAGAGAGTTTGCTCTCCCTCCCGCTCATGTATTCCTCTTTCTCTCTGTGTATCATCAGTTCCGCCTCTTTCTGAACACCCAGTCTACCTCCCTCCTCTCTTGCAGCTCCAAGAATCCAGCTTTTAAGGAGGTGCTGACCATTATTGAGGGCCACCCAGATTGCAGGAACCTCCCCATGATCTCCTTCCTCATCCTGCCCATGCAGAGGATCACTCGCCTGCCCCTGCTCATGGATGTGAGTGCATTGAAGACACACAGCGGCATGAACTTTGCAATTACTTTGCCTCTTGCGCAACAGTTTGTTTATACATACTGCCCTGACTAATTCTACATTGGCTGTGTTCTAACCTCAAAGATGTTTGTTTGTGACCATATATCATTGCTTAATTATCTTTACTGATTTAACTTCTCTTTCCTCCTTTTAATGTTTTATTCTTCTTCAGTTTCATGCTTCCTTTGGCACCACATTATTATTATGTACATACTGTGCCTCCATTTCTTCTTGCTGTACTTTCATTCCCTTCTCTCCTGTCTTCCACCATTGTCTCCCTAGGGGACTCTGGGATTTATGCTTGTACACTCTGAGGCTTTTGGATCCTGAGAAAGTTGGGTTTCAGTTCATTGCTTCCCACAGCTTCCCTTAGACTTTTGATGGTGTGGTGTGCATGAGTGCAATGACTTGTGGTGGGTTTCTGTTCACAAATGTGTTTACGTTAGAAATGTGTGTAATTGATTTGAGCGCTGACTCCCTGTGTTACAGACAATTTGTCAGAAGACACCTAAAGACTCGGCACAATATGAAGATTGTAAGAAGGCTTTACAAGCAATGAGCAAGGTGCGTGGGTCTAAGGAGTCCGAAATCAGAAAAACTTTGCCTTCATGTGTATCTATTGTATGTTGCTATAAGGATGCTGCTGGGATCAACTCTAATTTATTGTATTTTGATGAAGATCTTTCAGCAAAAACAAAATATTTTTGGCACTTCTTGTATTACATAAATCATCTGAGCACATCTGTCAGGAATGCTTCAACTATCATCATGACATGCAAGTATTTTACAATAAATGGCTACAAGTACATTGTAATAAACACTCTGTGTGTGTGTGTGTGTGTGTGTGTGTGTGTGTGTGTGTGTGAGAACAGGTGGTAAGGAAGTGTAATGAAGGAGCTCGCACAATGGAGAGAACAGAGATGATGTATACCATCAACTCTCAGCTGGAGTTCAAGATCAAGGTATGGACAATGGCATAAAACGTCCAATTATTACACACTTGCATTTCAAAAGTATGTTTTTTGAAAACAAGATGGTGAACAAGCATAAAGACTGGAAAAAGTGGGTAACAGCTAGCCTGGCTCTGTCTAAAGGTAACAAAATCAGGGGGGACTTCAGTTTTTTTTTACTCAAATATGATTTTGGAGAGCCTGATGCTTTTTTTAATTGTTTGTCAGAGCAAGAGACTTAAGCATAGAGTTTCATACAATAAAAACAGAGGGTAAGAGTGTTGTTAATGAAAGCCCAATTTTCTGTTTAACTTGTGCACATGTATGCAGGTGACACAAAATACATACCTGCCAGTGATTCCACTGAATCAGGTGGTGATAAAATAAGCAGCAATGTGCCAGAAGAAGAATGAGACGCGAGAAATGTAAAACAAATTGGCTGTGCAAATGTTTTATGATTTTATCTGAGCACACATAAACCTCAAGAATACACACAATGCATTTTGGTAAGTAACACTGAATGTAAAATAAAGAAAACACCACATCTATCTAATTCCTTTATTCCAAAGTGTAAAAAGTTGCGCTTTTACACTGGGTGTCCGACTTAGTGCCGTGTTATCTTTTTACCCCCGTTTCCAGTCTTTATGCTAAGCAAAGCTAACCAGCTGCTGGCTGTAGCTTAGCTTAGCAGAAAAGTGTATTTCTCAAAATGTTGAACTTTCTGTGGAAGTTTCTTAAGTATTTAAAACATGAGCTCATGCAGTCATGCACTGACACGAACACACATGCAGACACGTAAATACAAAGAGTACATACCACCATCACTGGCTTGGCGAGTATCTATACACATAATGCACATAAGGCTTGGCAGGCTCAAGTGTCTAAGTAGTGTGGGAAATAGCTGTTGGCACATTTGGGATTCACAGATGTCTAGCGAACCTATTCTCAGTCTGCATAGCCAGCTGTTCACGCATGCACACACAGATTTGATTTAGCATTTCCTCACAGCACCAACATTACATTACAGCCATTTTATGCTAAATTCAGATAGATTTATTGCCTTGTTCTGTTGATAACATTCTCTTTTTATCTTTTTCCTCTAGCCTTTCCCCCTGGTCTCATCCTCCAGGTGGATGGTGAAGAGAGGAGAGCTGACCGCGTTCGTGGAGGACAACGGCATCTTCCTCAAGCGGATGTCACGGCAACAGGTCTATTTCTTCCTCTTCAATGACGTCCTCATCGTCACCAGGAAGAAGAGGTGAGTCTGTCCAAGGTTGTAGGTGACAGTTAGACAGTGCAGCTTCTGTGTTTGATTTAGCTGGTGTGAATGTGGTCTTGGTGTGCAGTGTGCTCATAACTCACCTGTTCGGACACGTTGAGGGTGAAAGTGTAACCACAAGCCCTTGGTTTTCACTGTGTGTGAGTGTGTGAACTGCAAATGGCCAAGGCCCCGAGTGCAGGGTAATATTGTCTTCTCCATTCTCGTGTTTTAACTTGTCTTGGGAAATGAGCCTATTCAGATAAAGATCAAATAGTAATTGAGGTCCATGCTGAAATGAAAGTGTGAAGTCATTTTTGACAGGGTTGAGGGGAACATTTTTAAACAGTCAACAAGGATTGGCACCTGCAGATGCAGGCACCCCCCCCCGATCTATGGGTGTGTTTGTTAAGCTGAACAGGCGCTGTTACCTGAACCTGCTGCACCTTGGCATTATGAATCAGTTTTTTTGAATGTTGTCGAGGTTTTAACATGTCCTGGTGCCATGCATCATCTGGAGTTAGTAGACCTGCTCATTGTCAGCGGGCCTGCTTTTCCCTTCTCTGTTATGTCTAGTTTTAGGCAACACCTTGCCATAAAGAGTACTTCCTTTTAAATTATTTGGTTTTCATTTTGCGTGTGTGTATAAGTGTGGGGGTGCCAACAAAAAAATCCCCTTCCCGTCCGTTTCCGTCTGTGTCTGGAACTGATTTTAATGCCACTTGCAGAAAAAAGAAGAATTCTAAGAATCCTCGAAAAAAAGAAAAAAAAAGAAAGAAGAAACATTCCATGCAATATTTTTCTGGGAATCTGATCCGGGATGGCAGACTCCAGCAGTGTGTGGTGTCAGGCCTGTGTTTGGAAGAGGGATTTGGGAAAGGGAGTGCTCCGGAATTGGAGTGCGTATTTGTGCGTGTGTGCGTTTGAATGGGAGAAGCTGTTATAATATTGGTTTGTACTGCGGGGAGTGCTGGAGCCCTGCTGCGGCACGCTACTTTACTACACTCCATCAAACAAAAACACACCAGGGGTACACGAGCCAGGTCGCAAACCCTCCTAGACATAATGGTATAATAGCCCTTTCCCTTCTCATCATGACTCAGTGTGTGTGTGGGGGTAGCTTACAAGCAGCTATCTGTACTTTGTTACCAAATGCAATAATATTGTTTACCTAAATCCTCTGTTACTTCTTGTCTCGTTTTTCACAAGCTTCCATACACAGAAGGAAGAGGTAAAAAAGGTCAAAGCCACAACACTTACACGGTAGAGAGAAAACATACCTATGACCTTTTGAATGTTTTCAGTTTTTATAGGCCTATAGGCTCACTGGCACCTTTATTAGGTTACACCTGTTCAACTCCTCTGAAACGCAAATTTCTAATCAGCCAATCACATGGCAGCATCTCAATGCATTTAAGGACGGTAGACATGGTCAAGACGATCTGCTGAAGCTCAAACTGAGCAAGGAATGTTTCCAGCACCTTGTTGAATTTATGCCACAAACAATTAACAATTTTCTAAAGGCAAAAGGGGGTCCAACCGGTGTACAAGCAAGGTGTACCTAAATAAAGTAGCCTGTGACTGTATTTCGTAATATAGAGCCAAAATGAGTGTGTGTGTTAGCCTCCAATAGCTGATTGGGAATCCTAAAAAGTGTGCTGACTGTGGTTGGGGTTAAATAACGCTTAACTGAAAGTGAATCTAGTATCAGATCTGCTTATCAAATCTGTATTGGTTCTGCTTTTAACAGTTTTAAGTAATAAAGTGTTATAAATTTGAACTGAAACAAGTAATACATTATGTTGTTCCAGTTTCTCCAATGTGAGCATTTGCTGCTGTTAGTTGCAGCCCTATAACAAATGACAGAGGAAAATCCCAAAATGTTTTGCACTTTGCCCTTTGCTAGTTATAAAAGGAGAGAAGAAGAGAAGTGTTGTGGAGACTCTCAGTTTAACAAACCTGCTTATTTGATCAACTTCAAACTAGATTTATGGAACTGGTTATTGGAAACCAACCACATGTCAGGCTGAGATATTGTCACGCAGCAGGGAAGGTGTTGATCTGCCGCTCTCTGGCTTACAGGAACACTTACATAACACCAGCTGGCTCCTCTCATCTTCACTTCCCCCCTTTTTCCTGTGTGATGCTGGGCATCATCTAAACATTCAGTATTGTTGAGGTTGAGGTTTTCCATCTCTCTCCGTTCTCCTGTTTTCTTTCTCTCTCTGTCCGTTTCCTTTCTTTTTTCTTTGGTAGTCATGACCTTGTGGGTTTTTTGTCTATTCTATCTTTTTATGTGTATGTGTGCAAGTCTGTAATCCCAACACTTTCTGTTCTAGTTGTTTTTTTTTTTTCCTCCGTCTGTTTGTTTGACTATGCCGTAGTCTCAACACTCCTGCTTTGAACCAGAACATTAAGCTCTTACCGTGTGTATGTGAAGTGTTATCTCAACATCTCTCAGGATTTGTGTTAATTCTGCTTGTGTGTTGAAGAACTGGTTGTACGCTAGTAAGATGGTAGCTGGTTGTGATGACGTGTGGTAGATGCCTGCGCTATCTCTACCGCCTGAGTGATTTTCATTCCGGCGAGCTTGTGATTTTGTATCCGTGTCAGTAGCTCATGAGATGGCCAAACAGTAGATGGAGTTTCTTTCTCCTTTTATTTCAAGTTTTAACACCTCTCTCCCATATTTCGACAGAGGATGTCTCAACTATTTCCCACCTTCATTCAACTATTTAGCAATAGTACACCCACCCACCCGCACACATGACTCCACCAAAATGAAGATTCCCCACCCATCCCATTCCCCGGTGTCATGTAAATGGAATTCCAGGCATTTTACCTGCAGGGCTGTCAGGAGCCAAAATGCTGATGACACTAAAATCCCTCTGACAAAAGGGATTCTTATTTTACTTCCCAACAGTATTTGGAATTATTTGAAGTCTCAGGATTTGTGTTCCTAACACTATTACATTAATAGATAATTATAGTTTTTTAATTTCCATTTTGATTTGAAGGTGTTTTTACCCATTTAAAGAAAACCTTAAACTGTGCATATAAATAGTTAAAAACAGAGCCTCATTACCACCGTTCCTGTTATTTTTGCTAAGCTAAGCTAATCAGCTCCTGGCCCTGCAGCTTCATATCTAACAGACAAACTTGAGAGTGGTATAAAGTGTGGTAACTCTTGGCAAAAAAGCAAATAAGAGTATTTTCTAAAATATCTACCTTTTGCTGGTTTTCCTGCCCCCTCCCACTGCTTTTATCTGATTTGTCTCTCCCTGTACTTTCTATCTTCTCTTCTAAGAAGTCTGGAAAGTGGTTATGGGCAAGAAGCTTGAACTTGATTGATTTGTGGACAATAGGGGTTGATGGCTAACAGTTGAACCTTGTTGAGAAAATCCCAACCGTGACCGTGGATTAACCAGTCATGACCCCAGAGTCCTGTGTGTGTGTGTGTGTGTGTGTGTGTGTGAGAATGAAAAAGAAAGAAAGTAAGACACGGACAGATACACTGTCACCACTGTTTGTTAAACCGCTACTTTTGTCCCTGCTTGTGTGTGTTCGTCATGAATGTGAACACTAATGAACATGCTGTCTTACAAGGAGCTAGTTCCCTTCCAGTAGCTACGACGGTTGCCTGCTGTTCCAGTCTCAGGCTGATAAAACACATGTGGGCTGGACTTAAGCTCCTGTTCTTCAGATCATGATGAAAACAAAACACACACGCACGCACACACACGCATATGCATGCACATGCACGTACGTTTTCTCCAGGTTCAGTGCTGCATTAGAGGTACTATGTTTCACAACCAGCTCCAGATGTTTTTCACTAACTCTGTGTACTGCTAGGCACAGGGTCATGCTCATTTAAAGGTACCCACGGGAAATGTAGGCATGTATAAAAGAAACCAGGGGGGGCAGCTGATTTAGTGTAAGGGTATGTAGACAGCTGAATGTTTGGACTTTTGACTGGTCCTGAATCTGAGACATAATGTGACATTTGATTTATTAATGCAGGTGACTTTGGCTTTAACTACACACTCTTTAGCCTCTCAGGGGACAAAAAGCTGAGGTACCACGTAACTAGATCTGTACTGAAAACAATGAGCTAAAATGTGATGTGGGAGAAGGAGTGGATGGATGGTGTTGTGGGTACACGATGACAAGCAAATATTGTGCGTTTCAAATGTAAATTTGTACTAAGGTTCAAGACAATTTTTTTTCAAGCTTTGGATATTTTACATATTTTTATATTATACTTATTTTATTTTTCTCAAAATGAATTGGCCAATAAGAAAACATTTTTTTTTGCCACGACAGACCTTAGTTTCTTCAAACACTTTAATCTGTATATAAATGTTCTGATTTAATATAACCGGTCTCCGTTCGGCTTCCATGTTGCGGCAAAAACAGGAATGCAGACTGTAACATTTGGGTCTGAAGGGTGCATTACACCAATTGTGGATTGGGGCTTTCACCAGACTGCCACAGTAACCTTTTGGGAACAGAGAAGCAAAAATGAATCATTCCAAAAAAATCAACATGTGGAACAACCATCTGTGAAATTATACGTTAGGGAGGTCTCAAGCTTCTCATACATCAAGGCCTCCATCACCAAAACTTCTATCACACTTCTAAATAAATCTCAATTAACGCAGTACAGTGAGTGAACTCTTATTAAATTGTTCTGTATCTCTTTCAGCGAGGAGAGTTACACGGTGATAGACTACGCTCTGAGGGATCAGATCTGGGTGGGTTCCTGCCAGCCGGAGGATCTCAACCTGTCGCCGGTCAGAAGCACTGCCAGCATGCTGAGCTCACGGCAAGCCGGCGCCAACCATCTTTTCCATCTGTGTTTCCGTAGCAACCACTCCAGTGAAAAAGTGCCCATGATCCTGGGTACCGAGTTGCTGTGAGTGCCTTTTCGTACATGTCTTTTTGTAACCTTTGTCCCTCTTAATTGTGCTGTTGTTGTTGTTTCGCTTGTTTTTCAGTTACACATTTGCTAGATCTGCTGTTAAGCAACTGGTGAATCATTTTTTCCTCTGACACCACAACATTACCCCTGCACCTTTGTAAATACATGTAGGCCAGGGTAGTCTGATTCCTGCTCCCTTATCTTTCCCTCGTGTGCTCTCATACGGTTTTGAACTAGGAAGTAAGATAATCCCATCATCCCTCTCTCCTTGGCTCTTATTTCCTAGTCTTTTTTTTGACCATTGCAGGTCACAGGGATATTTTGTTACATCTGTTCTCAGGACAGACTGCTCGTTGTTTATGTGACCCAGGAAATGGAAGTTTATTAGTATGTTCTACAGTCATACTGTCTGCAGTCGTACTGTAACACAGACCGGCTGTACCAGATAACTGCATCGCTGACTAAGCATCTTCCAACTCACCCATCTATTCTGGGAAAAGCCAACTCTCGCTGTTCAAAGTCTACTGGTTGTAGCTGAAATTTGTTGCATGTGCAGCGTGAATGATTACTCACACATCTGACCTAGAAATAGTGTCGGCTGGTTTGAAGTTCCCTGAAAGTCATGCCAGTAGCTGTGATGGTAAAGTCTCCGTCTTCTTTCAGCAAACAGAGCGAAACTCGATGTTGTTTAGAGAGATTATATAACCAGCACAAACAAAGGGGATCTGTCATTTTGTGTTTCATACAGGGTTTTATTTGTTCTAGTTGGCATTAGGAATCGTAGTCCATTTGCACACACGTACACAAATGCGCAAGCACGCGTGCACACATACACACTCAAAAGGTTTTCACTGTAATTATTTTCTGTGGTTCAAGGCTTTGTTATGCAGTGTTTTCAGATGCACAGGGCCTGTTCCTCCTCATTCCTGTGTAGTTGGAGAGCCTCCCTCTGTATTCTCATTATAGAAGGTGTGGTTTTCAACCCCACTGTACAAAACACTGCCTTTAAATGGCTCTTAGCTGTTTTAAAGCCCTTTTCCTGTGTTTTTGTTCCACACATAGATATGGTGTTATTTTAAGTAAAATCTTCATTTTACTGCAGCTTTAAAATGTGAATTGTTACAGGCAATAGAATGGATTCAGTCAATGATAATTAATCATGTAACCTTAAACCAAGGTTCTAGTTCAATGAACACAAATTATTTTCAAGGCTGAACAGAAAGTAAGTCACCGAACAACAGCTCAGTACACGATACAGGTGCGCAGAGGGCGACACCTACACACATTAACTACAAATCGATGCCTCTTTCCGACCCTTCCCAACCTTTATTTCCTATTTATCCAAGCTATGTCTCCTTATGACTCATCATAAAAACGTTGTGTGTCATTGTATCATTTGAATTATTTTTAGAGGCTCTGATGTGTAAACTATATAATATTTTACAAGAAAAAAAGCAAATATGAAAGAAACATAAAAATTTAAAAAAATGTAGTAGAAGTACATTGTATATTATTTTCTCCCACAGTAATTGTCTTGTGACTCCTTCAATTCAACCTGTGGAATCGACTTCGAGGTTTTGAACTACTGTACATCTCCACTGAACTATTTTGTGTTTGGTTCCTGTTGTTTTTGACATTTAGTTTTCTTCTCGGACCACCAAGTGAACCGCTTGACAAAGCGACTGCAGTAATAGTGTTAAGTGTGACTGACATGGGCCTGTGTAGGAGGGAATCGTAGTGACATGACTTAAAGTATATGCCCAAGTATGTGTGAGGGGGTCTCCTTGTCTAACTGCCCCTCTGTCGTGTGTGTGTGTGTGTGTGTGTGTGTGTTGTGGAAAGCCCCTAGACTCCTTCCTTTGATAGCTTGGATTTGGGGCCCTCGGCTCAGTTGTGTGTGTGGGCTCCACTCACTGTAGTACTGAATGAGCTGTGGAGAGGAGACCCTGGCAACCATCCATTGTTACAGTGGTTGCTAGGCATCTTTTAAGCTGTTGCCTAGCAGCGGCCCATTATTAAGTGGGCTGTTTCCCACGACTATCCCTCCCCTCCCCGCCTGTTATTTTCACTGCGCGACTCTTCTTCACAGTCCCGTGTCACATCTTTCGGACAGCAGCCAGTGTCGGCTCTTTGTTTTTGATGACCAGAGAATAACTTCCTCTTCCTCCGGCCATTCATCCCAATATGGTGATCTAACGCAACATGGCACATGGAAGTGGTGTTACATTAGTCAGCCTATTTTGGGCTTCTATCAGACTGAAATAAAGTTGACGGGACAATAAGGAGTATTGAGGCTTATTTAGAAATTGCTATAAATGGTAAGCAGGATGGAGAGTAGGGCTGCAACTAATGATTATTTTCATGATCAATTAAACCACTTTTGATTACTCGTTAAGTCTTTAAAATATCTAAAAATAGGACAGAATAAAGTGCCTTTCACAAGTTCCCAGAGGCCTGAGTGACCTTCTTTAGAAAGCCTATTTTGATTTACTGCAGCTAAATGTTGATTTCCTTATCCATATTTCCCTATCGATTCATCCATATATTGATTCTTTTTTCAATAAATTGTTTAGTCAAAGAAAAGCCAGAAATATCCAGTGTTTCAGAGCTCTAGGTGTCAAATTTAAATTGCCTGTGTAGTTCCGAAACACATTCAATTTGCGGTTTCAGAAAATGGATCATCACATGCGAGAAGCTGTGAATGGATCATCAAAATTACTTTCTATCGATCTACTAATTGATTTATCGACAAAGCAGTACGTTTAAGATATTTAATGCAATGATAAAAACGTTCTTGATTAGTCGATTATCAAAATATTTTTTTCACTTTGTTCAACTAATTGACCAATCATTTCATCAGAGTGGAGTAAGTAAGTAGTAAGAATTCAATGAAACCAGGTGATTTATTCAATTAAATTCTACTTTATTGTCATTATACTTGCGTACAACAAAACCGTCTTTTCATGTCATGAAAGATCCCACACCTGCATACTTGCTCTGTACATGATTCTCTGTTAATTATTAAGGACAGGTGTATGCATCATTTGATTTGGTCGAAAAATAAGTATAGTCAACTCAAAAACAAGTGTCTGTATTGCACACACTTGCCTTTATTGCTCACTTCACCATTGAATTTCAATGCAGCTCACGTCGGGTTCCACACATTCGGACCGAAGGCGGGTCTGTGTTTTGTTTTGAGGAAATTAAACTGTAGGGATGTACTTTTTCTCATGTCGGTCAGTGTGGATGTTTCTGCTTTCAGCTCCATTAGTTCTTTAGCTGCTGACCGTTTTAAAGTGACGTCTTACCTGTGTCTTACGAGTGCGTGATCTGAGGAGCATACAAGCAGTGGACTGATCTTTGACCACAGCGGTTACTTAATACATCAGGAATTCAGACAGACAGCTGGACTGGAGAAGGACGCCTGTGTGGCTGGTCTCTCTCTGGCATCGTTTTAGTGATTCTCTTCTTTTCTGTCTGCGTCCTCCTTCCTTTTCTCTGTATCCTTTTGTTTGGTGTGTGCGTGCCAGCGTGCCTTCCCCATGACCCTGGTGTTGTGTCTTGTCCAGAGTCAGTGAATAGTGCTTCTCTATTAGTGGAACAGAGCAGCTACAGAAGTCTGCAGCGAAAACAGTTCTGTTAGTCAGATATGCAGCTATAACACAAAGCAGCACTGGTTACGCAATAGCCCCAACCGGAGGAGCGAGTCTCTACTTCTGTAGCGCACTTTGGCATTGTTTTTGATATGTTTACTCTCTGCTTTTGTTTGTCATTGGGTTTTTTTAAATTCTCACTATGTCTGCTTTCGATTATACAATCACTGGAAACTGAAAGGAATCGTTCCGTCTGCCTGGGAGTTTCCCTGGCAGGTCATGAGATGTCATGTTTTTGTCGGAGGAGTAGGAGTTGTACCCAAATACCGTTCTGACCTGTGGTTTAATGGAAACAAGGGAGGGACTTGGTTGAGAGTAAACAACTTGATAGGAGTGAAGTGAAAGGGTTGGCGATGAAACTGAAAGGAGATGAAAACCAGTGGTCTGCTGGTGATTTTAAGTTGGCAGAGGAAGGAAGGTTAAAGAGAAGCTGTCATCGCGCTTTGTCTTGTTGTGTGGAAGAGGTTTCCCAGTGCAGCAGCCTCCCTTCTTTTCAGCTGTGAAACAAGAGCCTCTGACAATATATTTATGATTCTTGACATTCTCACGCACGTTGGGATGAATGGATAAAGGCGGTGGGAGCTTTACTGTTATGAATAGACGGAGCCTGCAGTCACCTGGAGGGGAAGAGGGCACGCACCTGCTGTTTGTGAATATACAGTATTCACATGCTTGCATGTAAACACACATATGTACTTTTTACCTGAACCTCTTTTGGTATGTGCCTCACATTCCACAGATAACATTTAAATTCCTCTCAAACACATGCGGCCGCCTGTTTGTTCCTCTGCTCGATAGACGGAATATGTGTACATTGGTAGCTTTGATAAAGTATTTCAGCTGTTTAAGAATGGAAGCGCGACCCGTCATGATGGTGTTTCGTGTATGTGCACAAGTATCTGACTGTCGGCATGTGTGTCCAGCTGTCGAACGCGACGTCCACCAGCTGCTCAGATGTTAGAAGAACTTTCAGCACAGAGACGCACATATTGACTTGAATTGAATTGAATTTATCTCATGCACGTCTGTTCTCATGGGATGTCCAGTCTATTAGTCTATTTTACCTCCTCCAATTGCCTCTTCCCCTTTTTTTTCTCGGTTGTATGCTTTGCCAAATATTTAAAGTAGTAGTGGTGATATTGAACGTACCGAAGAGACTGAGACTGTAAAATTATAATTTTTTCTTTTATCAACACCATAGGTCACACTTTACCAGTCATAATATTGCATTGTGGGTGCACATGGATGGCCTTTGAAGTTAATGATTTTACTCAAAGCAATGGTTATAAAAGGTTTATGGTGATATCATACAGTCCAATTAGTTGAGGGATGTCATGTGACCTCGTATTTTACAGCTTGTGTGTCCTGAAAAGGATCACAACCGCTTGTGTACAATAAGAATACAATAATGAGGTCTTGACTCATGGGGTTTTCCTGTTTGTCCATTAGAGGCCTTTTGTTAAGAGTTTTCACACAAATACTGCTCTGTCTGATTGTGCGTGCACGTTGCACCCACCTCCTGCATGATGTGGGCTAATGGTGCTGGGTCACAGGGGGGCCTCAATAACCCCATCTGGTTCATTTCCCAAAACCCCTATATCTCCCACTCTCTTGTTCTTTCCAAACCCTCGCCTCTTTTCAGTAGCTGGTGAGAACAGGTGAAATGAGAGAGGTTTCTTGGAATCTGACCTGCGCGACTCCACCCAGTGTTTCTCTCACACACACACACACACGCACACGCACACGCACACGCACACGCACACGAGAACGAGAGAAAGCAAAAGCAGGTCTGTCCCTTCCTGAGACTCAGCCTTTGTGCTTGTTCTCCTCAGTCCTCTCCCACTGAAAACACACCTCTGTTCTCTCAGACGGGACAGAGAGGAGGCAAAACTTGTTGAGCAACTAAATGATCACATGCAAGCCCACTTATATTTGCGTATGTTGTCAAAAACCAGCTGTGACATGGCATGTGCCACATCTGTGAACCAAGTTTAAAAGAATTAAACTCCCATCAGGTTTTGGGAGTTGTAAAGTGAATAATACAACTCTCCGTTGCGTTCAGAACAGTTTAATAAAATGTTCATGTGCTGTCGTGTGGTTTTAGGAATGACCGCGCTCGATGGATCAGTGCCCTGGGTCAGAATGTGAACAACAAGAAGAGTCAGGACAGAACCAGTAAGTTCCCACACTTGTTTCCATACAACACTCCTCTTGAAGAGCGCCTTAAAAACAGGCTTATTGCACCACCTTGTGGTCGTTCGATTAAACCGTTTCCTCTCTGATTGATTTCAAAACTACTGGCTTGTTAATTCACGTGTTCAAATAAGGCCAGTGTGACTTATCTGATTTGAAGTGTGCTTGTGTTTTCAGATGTCATGCAGGTGGAGGTGATCAGAACGTACACAGCCAAGCAGCCAGATGAGTTGTCCCTGCAGGTGGCTGATGTGGTGCTGGTCTCGCAGACCGTAGAAGACGGTGTGTTAGCTCTTAATGCCTCTCTTGCCTTTATCGCTCCATCTTGTTCTCTCGCTCTTCCTATTGCTGCACTCACCTTCTTTAGTATTCCTCTCAAGGCCCGCATTCTTGTTTTAACTGCGTCCTTTCATCATCTATTCACTTTTGTACGCACTCCTTTTCAATACCTATCTGTCTTGCGCAACAAACCTCATACCTGTTTGAAGATGTGGTTTTAAAATCTACACAAAAACACACAGAGGCCAAAAGTAATTTCCCCCTTTTGGTGACCATGGCAACTGGCTTTCATGGTATAGAACAGACGGCATTGAGCAGCAAAAAGCAGAAAGACAGTAATGGCACAAAGAAAGGCAGCACGCACTTCAGTTTTAATGCATAAATATCATTTCTCCTCTTAGGCTGGTATGAAGGTGACCGACTGCGTGACGGAGAAAGGGGGTGGTTCCTCGCAGAGTGTGCCGAACCAATCACGTGCCAGGCCACCATCGAGCGCAACATGCAGAGGATGGACCGCCTGCAGGGGTTGGAGACTAACGTGTGAGCAGGACGAGTCGGAGGGCTTCTCTCAGCTGTTAGAGACCCTTTGACACGCCAGTGACCTGCCTTTTTAAGCAGTGAACCCAGACAAACGCGTTCAGTAACAGCATCAGTGACCTGCCTTCAGGGACCAAGTGGGCCAGTAAGAGGAGCTGTGTGGCAGCAGGGCCCTTTACACGGGGTGAAGATGATAAACAATTCAGACTTCTACATATCAGGCACACTGTCCGAGTTTCACAGCAAAGACAACAGAACAAACACAGAGGAAGCGATTACCTTAATTGCTGGTCGGCCCGTGTGTGGGTGGGATGGCCTGACAGTAGGATCTGTCGCGTTCATTAATTCTCCCGGTTGTTTAGAAAACCTCACACCCACTGCCAGAGCCACTGCTTTTAACACTCTGCTACATCCCAACTGTTGGTGTGAAATTTGTAATTTTTTTTTTCTTTTCAAACATTTTTTGAGTATAAGTGATGTGAAATGTAATAACAGACTATAGTACCGCTATAGGAGGTAAAGTAGACCATGACAGCAGCCTGATGTGTGTGTGCTCTGTTCACTAGACTCAGGCCATGTGATTAGGAGCTTTGCCAGCAACAATGTAACTATGAAGATGCGGATTGTTAAAGTGATACTTAGGCAGGAGGGTGGGATTGGCAGCTTCTTTACAGCAGGTGGGTTAGTGCAGAAACTCTTCAATAGCGTCCGATGACAAGTGAAACTATTACAGGAATATCGAGCTGCAAAAGAAACCAAAATGGATGCTACTCGTCTGAAGCCCATGGCACTTTGTGTAAATAGAATAAGTCATAATTAATTGGATCATATTAAGAATTCATCTGGGAGGTCTAACCTTATATTTCACCCATGGGCTAAGCAGAAGGGCAAAGTGTCTGTTCTGCACGTTGCTGTTTGTCACCAGTTAATGTCAACACCGTTAATCAGACTCCATATTTGTGTCGCAAATGCCATTATTCTCTCCATCCACTCACTGATTTGGACAGCCTGAAATATCACACACACTTGATGCCAGCCAGAGGTGGATATATAAATACCCCCCTTAGGATTTATATCTGTGATGTCACAGAGGCACGCTGAAATGAACGTGTGCGTGTGTGCTGACGGTGAGACCGGAAGAGATGAGCGGCCCTGCTGCTTTTAATGTGATTGTCCAGTGTGAGTCATCGTTTTAAGTGTTGCCATGCCCAGCCAAAGGAAATGAATGGCTCGGTCAGAGTGTGGCGATAACGCCATCCATCAAGCCCACTGCTCTGGCCCCAGCCCAAACGACAACCACGACTGCTGAGCCACACAGAGCGGGCGGAGCACCCCGGCAGGAAGGGCGCGAGGATCCTCAAGAGAGCGGGCGAAGCTTTGCATTTGCACTCAGGGAAAACTTAGCTACACGATACCACACATCTAGGCATGAACTGATCTTTATTTCAATCACGTCTTGTACTTTGTAACTATTGTAAATCATCTATGTACATGTAAATATGTAAAACGGCCTGAAATGTATGTTTTCCAGAATACAGATTTATATTGCAGAAACTTGCTTAGTCAACCTTCTATACTTTAATCAGCCTCTGTAAATAAAAGCTTAATTGCTTGGGGCCTGTCATGTATTCTCAGTGATCCAATTTGACATCTCTTCGCTAGATAGACCGAAAATTACCACTTTCTTTTTTTCCCTCCAGTAACTCGTCTTGGCTGAAGCTGAGCGAGGCATTTTATGGTACATCCTCTTTATTGCGCAGTCCATTAAGTTACATTGCTTAATGACAACAGCTAACAAAAAAAAGCTACTGACAGAATAGGGGGGGAGAAAAAAAGGAAGGGGGGGGGGAGTTAACATTTCACAGTGCTCTTGCATCCTGGGTTTGGCCTTCAGGAGCACGATCAAGGAGGCCAGCTGGTTATCATAAATAATATCCCAACTAACCTCTGTGTCAAAGATGCAGTCAGTCAGAGGCTCATCTCTTCATAGCCAGCCAAAAGCCTGGTCACATCTAGTCGTCGTCGTCGTCATCGTCATTGAAGTGCACATGTCCTCTCGGGGCATTCGCCCACGTTCTGTCGTAGCCCTTAGTCCCGCCTGTAGGCTTCTCCTGGGTGGTGATGAGGTCTATGATGGCTGTGATGACAGCACAGTCTTTGGACTGACGGTTTTGCCAGTCCACAGGAGCAGGACTCCGGATTTTCTCCTCCAGCAGAGAATCCAACTCTTTCTTTAAACTCTGCGGAAAAGACCGGAGAGGGAGGTTAGTGAAAAATGAATCTCATCGTGACTCAGCTTTGTTGATGGGAGTGCTTCCTTCGCTCGCCTTGACAAGGTGAGCGATGCGTGCCGGGGATCTGAAGACGATCCATTGGTCCACTGCGATGGTCTCCTGGCCCTCATCTCTCTGGATTGTGATGTCTCCTCCAAAGAACAACAGTGAGAATGGGGACACCTCCGTGCAATCGTACAGGAAGATCTGAGGACACAGAGAGACGTCGCTAACGCACAACGACAGGAGTATTACAACGATCGCGCTAACACACTCCGTGACAGGGAGCGGCAGCGTTATGACACAACGTGCCCGACAGCTACTCTGTGGTGTGGGCTGGAAGTGTCCCATTAGTGAAGAGAGGCTGTGCGGGTTTGAAATGTGTTTCCATGCCTCCAGTGTTGAAAAAATTAAATCTTGCCCCATCTGTGAATCTCGCAAATGTGTTACACTCTTTTAAATTCATTTTTCCTCCCTGCGCTGAACTGACAGCTGCTTATGTAGAGTCGCTTCACTATTGATACCCAAAATGAAAAACAGCAGTGTTTCCCTAAACAAAGGACAAAGTGAATAGTTTTCACAAATTGAAAACGCTAAATATTGCAGACAGAAAACAGAAGCGATGGGATACGTAATGCACTTATCTGTATGCACACACACACACACAAACTATGTGAGTGTGTGCATCTAAGGTCAAAAGCCACAGAGACTACATAAGCAACAATGTGAGGTCAAACAAAACCTATTTCAGCTTTGAAGGTAACAGACGGACGTGTTGAAATGCAGTGCCGGAGACAGGTGGAGGGAGTGGGTAGGAGACGAGGAGACGGCAGGGAGAACTGCATCTTCCCCATGAATGTGTAATGTAATGGACCACCAGGGGCAAGTGCGTCAGAGGAGATGAAGTTTAACGTCATC